>MNCI01003515.1:425085-436564 GCA_015680685.1 Gnetum montanum
CGCTTGACTTTTCCTTTGTCACTCCTTTGCTCATCCTTAGACTCCTCTACGATTTTCAAGACTGTTTCTATTTGTGAGTCTAAGGAATCCCACATTTGGTCTACCTTAGCCGATACCTCCGTTGTTAACTTTTGGATCGGCACAGTTTTCCTGTTCACCAACTCTTCGAGTGGTGACTCATCCTCCTCATCACAGAATTTCACTCCCTTCTTACGAAGGGAGGGATCACGGTTGTATTCCTCCGCACTTTCTCTTTTCCGTAGCTCACCCTCTTCTTGCGCTACTTGTTCCAACAATACTTCAACTTCATGGGCTCTTAGTTGGGAGAGTCTCCCTTGGGCGTAAGTCCCAAGAGTTCTTCTCGTTTCATTTCGTAGCCCATCCACGAGGTGGCGAAGTTGATCCCGCTTAGCGTACCCATGGCCCGGGCAACGATGTAGCAATGTGTAGTAACGGGCCATGGCAGCATCCAAGGATTCATGAGCTCCTTGTTTCCAGCCTTGGATCTGCTTACGCAAGTTAGACACTCTGGAGTACGTTTGATATTTGTTGTTGAACAATTCGAGCATCGTACTCCACCTCCTGATGGTTTCCGGTTCTAAGGACCGGTACCAGCTTTCTGCTTCTTTAGTGAGTGTCCTTGGGAACAACTTGAGTTTCTGCCACTCATTGTCTATGTTCTGCAAGGCACAGGCGTCGTGGAATGCCTGTAAATGATGTTGAGGATCAGCGTTGTATCCCCCTTCAAAACGTGGGATATTATTTATATCCAAACGCTTGATCCTACTGTCTTTCAAATGCCTTGTGGGAATCCTAACTGCCTCTCTAATGTCAAGCATACTTCGGGTTGCGAATAGGGGTTCGTCATGATCATCTCTTTCATGACGTCTGTGATGTCTACGTTGTGGTTCCCTATTCTCCCTACGTCCTTGCCCTTGTCCTAACTCCTCTCGACCTTCCTGTCGAGGCATTTCATCTCTTCTACCTTTACTCTCCGCGTTATGCTCATGGTGGCTGCGCCCAGATGTGGAAGGAGAGGGTGAATGATGTGATGAAGGGGAAGAAGAAGGGGATCCATCACCATGGTGATGTTTCTTGCCTTCTCTTCGGCTGCTTCGGCCCCGATCGTTGTGACGATCAACGAGTCCGTCATTAGTGCGAGTGATTGTTCCTGCCGTGAACAGCTGGTGCTCACGGGGATCAGAGCCTGGAATATGTATCGTTGATCTAAGGCCCTGATGCCTAACCTCTTCACTAGAGTGAGGAGGAGGAACATCATTTTCTAAGAAACCCGTTGTGAGGGGTTCCTCGTCTCCTATTTCACTAATGACGTGGGAAACCTTGCCCTTCAGTAGTGAATGTTGGCTCTCCTGCCTTGCATCCCGAATACGTTGGGCTTTTGTGGGTTGATAATCCCTCAGAGTGTAATCATCCGCAACGTATTCAGTAATCAGCTCTTGCATGCCATACCGTACCAAGGCACGGAAAAGCATGTTGGAAGCAGATCGATCTGGGGGTAACACGATGTTACCTTGCATGTCTCTCCACCGCAGTTGCTCATCTTGATGGAAAACAAAGGTAAAATCCGGCACATACTCATCGGGATGAGTATATGTGACCTTAGATTGTTGAGGACATGGTTGATCTCGGTTATGCGTATGATGCTGACTTTCTCCTGTATTGTCCTTAGGTGAGTTGATTTCGTGAGAAGAAGCCATTTCTATTGGTGTGCTAATTTCACCGTTATTTATTGTTCTTGATTAACTGATTAACCCTAAGGTTCGTTTTAAGCTCACAACGATGTGAGTGATATCCCTTATGTTAAATTGGCGAAAAAACACTTAGTCCCCGGCAACGGCGCCAATGATGAGTGGCGAGGTACCCCTACACTCCACCATACGAATACGAGCGTACACGCGCGATCCGGTCGAACTCCGCAGACTAAATGCCTTAACGCCACAAGAAACACTTGGGGTTAATCGTTCGTTGTCTTCCCAGGCTTGCTTGTATGTGTCACGGTGTATGGTTAAGCAAGTCTGAGGTATGTGATTTTTTTGGTATTTTCGGCTTATCTTCTATGCTACCAGGAGAAAGGGTTGAGAAAACTAAACTAACTCTAACTAAGATCTAAGTCTAAATTAACTAGCGTCAGCATCCGTTCCCACTTGCCGGACACACCCTGAACTATGCAACTGCAGCTTACCAAACGCTAATCGTTACTGGGATCGCCACACGTAACGCAAGTGCTCGAAGTGGTCGTACTGAGGCACCTATTTAGCCTACGTGTGATAAGCAGCCGATTCCTTAGCCAGCCGTACACACCCGTGGGTGCTCGTAACTAAGTCGTACTTATCACACGATCTAGCCTAGCAATGAGCAGCCGATTCCTCAACTAGCCGTACACATTAGACCCGGGAGTTACCAAGCGCAGAATCCTGGAATACGCTACTGGGTTACCAAGCATCCAATGCTCGTAATTGAGTCGTACTCATGCATTGCGTCAAGCAGCCGATTCCTTGACTAGCCGTACACGTCCGTAGACGCTCGTAATCAAGTCGTACTTGAACGCACTAGGAAAGCAGTAAATGAAAGCAATAAATAAAACCACGTGCTGCAAGGTTTATCCAATCAAGTTCGTCTTTATTGCCGTACACAACTTGGGTTCAGGTTACAAGCTGCTCGAATAAAGAGCCGTTCACTCTAGGACTCCTACTGCGGGCACATGGGAAAAATTCTAACTCTGGAGTGATCAATCTGCCAGAGCTTCGCTACTTCTAGCCAGGATTGGGAAACAAGGGGAGTGCCGCCTCTTATTTATAGATATGGCGGCGGACCGCGATATCGCGTACGCGATATCGCAGGGGAAGACGCGATATCGCGGCACAGTGCATGTCGCATCTCATCATAAGTGAACATTCTTTTATTATTTTGTAAAGTAAACTTTTTGTCAGTGTTATTTTGGCCTATAGGCCAATTACCAACCCCATCTAAGAGAGTTTTCCTCTATCTTGTTAAAATAATTTTATCATCATAATGGTGAGGGGAGTTCACTTGGTCAAGGATTTTGAGGGGAGTTCACTTAGTCATGGATTTTTTTTCGCCAGACTTTGCTTTGGTAAATAAATAATTATCGTCTTAATACCACTAGGATAAGAGATGAACGTTCTCAAAGGAATTATTATTTGCCAAAATCTGACTACTTTGTAACCCGAACTTTGTCCTTGGGAAATTAATTCTCAATGAATCAATTTGAGATTTTTTAATTTGAAAAATGTGAAAAATTGTCTCAACTAAATAATAGATATATATCATAAATATATAGCTAAACTAGTTTTATTTCTATTTACAAGTATTATAATATGTATTAGTTTTTCTATACAATGATTTTCAAGATTTGATCCTCCTAATTAAAAGCAATGTTTCATGATCATCTTAGTTTAAGACTCTAGACAAATTTTTGTTTAAAAGAAAAATGTTTCATGATCTTAGTTTACACTTGTATACAACTTTATAAAATCAGAAGCTAACTCCTTTAAAATAAGAGATGTGATGCTGGTTTTGGGAAAGTTACACTCTTGTTTTGAGGGTCATCTTATTCAAATACATTTGCTCTAGAATAAAGTCTAGAATCAAGCTTTCTCGCCAATATTGCTTTTAGATTAGAGACTAGTTCTACTTTATTCCACTACAGTTAATCTCTAAACCTTTACGATTCATCGTGATTTAAGTTTGCTATTTTAGTAACCTCATATAAGACGACCGCAATGAATGCTCAGTCTTAATTGAAACCAAACCCAAACATATGCTTTAGGCAAAGCTCCCAGGTCTAAGTTTGAATTTAAGTTTGCTATTTTAGTAACCTCAAATAATACGACCGCAATGAATGCTAAGTCTTAATTGAAACCAAACCCAAACATATGCTTTAGGCAAAGCTCATAGGTCTAAGTTTGAATTTCAAGTTACTCGTTTAATGCTTGTTCGTCAAAATGGACCATCCGAAACCAAAGCGTCAACGTCGGTGCAAATTATTGCTAAGACGATCTGATTCACATAAAAAAGTCGCGTCGCACGCTCACTTTTCTGGAAGAAGCTTCGGCCCCCAGATTACGCAGGGAGCAGCAAGTGCGCAAGTTGCTAAAAACAGCAAATTTTCAAAACGAACGTTATGATTCAGAATGGCAGTGCAGAGTTCAGTTATAATATGCTGGAGCAATAGCTTTTTCACGCAATAAAAGAATGAATTATGAAGCTCTGGAACATCCAATCTTAATAGCCTGTAGATTAGGGGACCGATCCAGCATATCCATATCAATCCGATCGATATACACGGAAACTATTTTTGGATTACCTGGGAAGTCACGTGACGTGCTTTGTGATCAGCATATGCTCGATCGTCCGTCATGATTGACGCTGTGTGTTTCTACACAGTGCTGAAAATCTACAGACTTGATTGTCGAAACAGAATAGAAAAAGAAATCCGCCGATTGCCATATACAATCGTATTTGATAGTCATGAAAGTAGCTTCGCTATGGACAATCCAAGTTTAAAAAAAACCAAAAAGACAGATTGTTAAAGGCAAAAGATGAGCTGTGAACAGCAGCAGTACGTACTTTAACAGCCCAAATGCCCATTCCATTCTATACGTGTTGTGAGCGCAACTACAGCAAAAGTGGTTTCGTTCTGGAAAGGATCCCATCCCAAGTGGCAATGGTCCTCCAGATATAAAAAACTTGTGTGTGGTGATTTGTTGGAAAGCAGCTGCTGCTCAAAAAGAGGTTTTCTGTTCGTATTTCTAAGAAACTGCATCGGATTCAGATTTGAGTTGAGTTGAGTTCATGTAAAAAGCAAACGGCTAACACGTGCAGCAGCTGGCACGACTGCTAATTGATACTCCATCTTCAAACGTTTCAGACCTGGCCTGAGCTGAACCAGTAATCGTGAAGCTTTTAAGGACGGCAAATCTGAATAGAGAACCAGAGTCATTCAAACAAGTCGTTGATAAGGATGAACTTTGCAATTGAGACGTGTCTGGATCCACGACTGCTGTGAATGATCCACCAAATTATTCATGGCTATCATGAAGCTTTGAACGGAGTTACCCCTGCCTGGATATTATTCGTACTTATCTTACGACTTTTACAGTTCGTGGGATATTTGAGCATGGTGCTCTGTATCCACGAAATGTTCTTGGTCCAATGATGGTTTGCGTATGGCAAAAAGCATGCGAGGCTCTCGAAACAACTGGGCAACTTGGCCTTCTGCTTGACCGTGTTCGTCTTGACCGATGAGCGTCGTATTATGAAGCTTCCGGGAAAAATCTTTAGATCTTTCTTGTTCGTCTGGGACAGATTGTTTTTTAGCAAAGATCTATCCGATTTCTGACGCAACGACGAATCGGAAAATCTCACGGAACGGATGTATAACAAAAAAATCGGACGTAGCTTAGCAGCGAAAGATAATTGCGTACCATCGAAAGGATGTAACAATTAGGTCGGTTGTGGAAGCTTCTAGATTTTGTACGGATCATGATGTTTGTGTTTTTATCGCTGATTGCTTGAAAATCTGATTCTTCCGTGTTATTGATTTTGATAAAAAATTTACAATTACAATCGCTAACGTATCGAGTATATACTAAATTCGTTCATCGCAGGCGTATAAAACGTGTTAGTCAACAACCGAATATTGGAATCATCGTTAAAAACCAAAAAACACAGGGTATTGATGTTATGGCGAAAAATTTAATTGCAAGCAACCACAACGCAGAATCGTGCGAGACGAAACTTGCGCTAAACAAACAACACCACTGCCTATTCGTGGCGTCCACGACTCTGCCTTGAATTCGTGAATAAATTTACAAGTATACTGAATTCAAGTATATATAAAAAAATTAGAAAACGCCAGCAGCTACATGACCCTCCTGGTGTGATTCTACGTGGAAAACAGTTTTGGCTCGCTGTGGTTTTTACCTTTTTTGTTTTTTAAATATTCCTAGTCTGGTGTTGTCTTCTCCGCGAGGGCAGCATGGATTCTGTACCTTTCCCACGGAAAACAAGTCCGGGGAAGAATTACAGGGGCCAGAGTTGGAATTTGCAAGAACCCAACATAAACCTACCTACCTGCAAACGAAAGAAGAGGCCACGTTTACAGAGCACCTAATTCGCTTGGTTTGCATTAATCAATGGAACTCTGTCTTTTGCTACAGCTCGCCCATGTGTGCTTGTAACAGATGACAAAGTGGAAGCGAACCAGTCTTCGTCATCGTGGGTAGGATACGCTTTTCCTCTCCAGGATAAAACTTGCTGCGCTTGGTTTCATCATCGAACGTTTCCAAAAGTTGACCCTGCTGTGATGCATCATTGTAGTGGGTTGTTACTGCGTGCTGTTTCCTTTGACTCCATATTCTAGTGCGTCACTCCAGCTCGGCGATCATTCGTTTTATGACAAAGAATCCATCGCAATTCAAACACTTCTCTAAACCAACGTGCTTCTCTGCAAAGTCATATCATGTATCTAACATCTTCCATTCAAGCGGCCCCATAAGAGTGGAATTCAGCTACCGAGCATTTTCACGCATCAGGTCTTAATTAGGTAAGCGGGCTAAGCAAAAATAGTGTAGCTTGCAAATTTAGAAGCGGGTCATTGCTGTTATTTAAAATTTGACTTGTGCAGTCCAGAATGGCGAGAAGCCGGGAGGGAATACAACTTGGAAACATGGTTTGTTCAGGCAAGGAGGCGGGATTTGATGTAAGAAACAAAAATTTGGAAAGAGAAATGAAAAATCCGTAACGAAATAAAATAAAACAACCCAAGACACAGAGACAGAAAATTAAGAAGACTGTAGACAAAAGAGAGAAGAAGCAGAGAAAATCAGTGAGAATGGGAAGATGGAGGAGGAGGAGGAGGAGGAGGAGGGGGTTGGTGCCATGTGTCGATGGATGACGAGCTCTCTGACTGCGCGCTCGCGGACACCGACTCCGCTCTCTGCAATCTTCTTCTGGACGAAGAAGCAGCAGTCTGCTCGGGAGCACTGCCTCTGAAACCGTAAAACTCACTGACACCAGCATACGAAGCCGGAACCATAGAAACCTCCGGTAATCCTTGAATGCCTCGCTGCTGCGGCTGCTGAAACTGGATATACGCCGGCTCCTCTAACACATCAGGCTGCTGGAGAATGTTGAAGTATTGTTGAAGAATAGCAGCATTCTGCGCTGATTCAGCTCTGTTACTTTCCTGAAGCCGCATATACTCCATCATATCAGCAGTCGGCAGGCTCTGCTGCTGCTGCTGCTGTTGCTGAATATGGCGTTGCTGAGGTGCAGTGGCGCTGGCGCTGGCCGTGCCGGTACCAGCAACAGCAACAGCGGTGGCAGCGACTCTGGGCGGGGAATTGTGAGGAAGTTGGGCATCCTCAGGAAAGTTGAGCTTTGCTCTGCTGCCTCTGTAGCGGAGAGCCGCGGCGTCGTAGGCTCTGGCGGCGTCCTCGGCGGTGTCAAAAGTTCCCAGCCAAACGCGCGCTGCCTTGTGTGGATCTCTAATCTCGGCCGCCCATTTCCCCCACGGCCTCTGCCTCACTCCTCTGTACCTCCTCCGCACCTCCTCTCCTCCCGTCGCTGCTGCTCCTCCTGCTGCTACTGCAGCTGCACATAAATGACCAAATCCGTAAAACCATGCATCACCCTTGCTCCATATCGTTCCGCAAAATGATTTACACATCGCAACACAATGAAGTAATTCGGGTTAAAGTTTCGAACGATTTACATATCGAAAAACAATGAAGTAATTGGGCAAAACGAATGGCCCAGACTGAATTCTGTGGGATCTAAATTCAAAATTTTGCACATAAGACTTAAACATACATAATTCACCGTGTCTTACCTGCAACGGCAGCAGGCGAGACGGCGACAACACTCTGCTGCTGCTGCTGAGGATGCAGAGCGGCGGCGGCCATGGGCACCGCCATGAGAGCACCCGACGACGACGACGACGACGACGACGACGGATGATAATGATGATGTTGTTGTTGTTGGTATTGCTGTTCTTGACGTTGTTGCTGTTGCTGCTGCTGATGCTGAAGCATAAGCTGCTGCTGCTGCTGTTGCTGTTGCTGTCGCTGGTAATTGTACTGTTGCATTGCCGCTGGGTAATAATCAGCGGCCGCAACAACCACCTCGTCTGCCACGTCTCGCTCTCGTTTAACTCCGCGCGCGGGCGCGCTCGCAAATGAAGAAGAAGAAGACGACGACGACACCCCGACCTGCGCCGACGGCCCCGGCGGAAGCCGCGGTTCACGAAACGGATGTGCGGCTTCGGCGGCGCCGGCGGTTTGGGGTCTCCAAACAACGGAGGAGGAAGAATAAGATGAAAGCGACGGCATAGCCATGGAATACCCTTCCCTTGCACTCGTGCTTGCACTTGCACCTTCACTCGCAATTGCTGCGCCTGCAACAGAGACGACGTCAGCAGCCAAAATAGATGGTCTGCCAATTCGCTGCGTTCGCGGCTGCGGCTGCGGCGGGGAGTCTTGTTGTAGTTGTTGTGGATGTTCCTGCTGCGGCTGGCTGCTGCTGCCCGTCAGGGATCCGCCGCGCTTCGCCACTTTGTCCGCCTAGCTCAGATATGAGATGAGATGAGATTGAGATGCTGCTAAAGCTTAGATTGCAGAGAAAACCGCCACGACCCCGCATAAGGTTGCTGACCAATGCAGTGCAAACTCTGCTGCGACAAAATATGTGGGCGAAACCTATTAATGAAGCATGCCTATTATCGCCCCTGCCGTCGCTGTCGCCGCCATTGAACACGCTCGCTGTTTAAAGCCGGTGAGGTGCACAAATTGTATTTGACCGTCTCCAAACCCGGTCGCGCGTTCAAACCTTCGCACCGGCCCGCCTTCCTGCCTTCCACTTGGTTCAGATGCGAACAATCCCACGAGGAGGATTATAATAAATACTTAAATGCAAGCTGCCCGCTCCCCGAGGCTGAAGCCTTCCTTGCCTGTTTGCGTTTTCGTAGTAGCCAAGGCGGTAGTCAAACCTGTTTCCACGTGGCAGAAAGCGTTGTGTTCAATGGTGACGTGGCCCCTGCGGTGGCATTTAATTGTGGGCAATGACTCTGCTGATTTGACGCGTGGCGGCATCCACGTTGTCGGTGAAAATCAGTGATAAGTGTAATTTTAACCCTCCTCCTCATCCTCCCTTCCTGCGACTCCTACCAACGGCCAATAAGAACCGCCGGAATCACTACAGTATTAACCGACTTCACGACCACGACGTTTCTATCACCGCGTGTTCTTTCCTTTTTCTTGGGGGCACCTACACCCTGACATTTTTCGAATTTTACAGAATCCAATTCCGATCGTTTGCTTTTCTTTTCTCCGTTTCGTCACATTTTTGGTAACGTTCTCCGACCATAGTTTGCACCGTCCAAATGTAAACCCATGAATGCAACGATCTGGTCCAGACAAAGGCATGATTTAAAATCATTTCATGTACAATACACGAGGACCATTTTGGTGCCACTGGATTCTCACGGTCGGGACTCGTGTAGTTTGCAGCGAAATGGAAACCTCCAGCGAAACCAATTCTTAAACACTTTTGGAGCTTCAATTTCATTTTGATTATCCTAAACAACAAAGCCTGCACCGCCTTTCTATTGCATTCAGTTCATGGTTTTCATGTTTTGTTGTGCTACCCAATAAAACAAAAAAAATTCAATGTGGGTAGTTCGAGTCCAAAACAAACACCACCCGTGTCGCTTGCATTGGCGGTGCCAGCACCATCACAAATTTTTTTTAAAAAAAAAAGCGATTCACTATTGATTTGCCTAAACGTGATACGCCCAGCTTGAATGCCACAACACGCTGGAATTCCATTATATAGTTTCCACGTTCTAAAACTTGAAATTTTGATGAGCAAGGGTACCAAACGCAAAACTTCTATCCTAATCAATCTATGTTCATGGGCCACAACGAGAAGTCCACGTTTTCCTAACATCATGGGATCTTACCGTAGATATGCAAATTATTCGTGTGCATGCATGTATTAAAGTGAATAATAACATTCACACAAATACGTGTCATTTGAAACTGACTTAAACAATTACCCCATGAATAAAGCTACATCCACTAAGACTTTTAGAAGTGTCCTCCGATCTCCCATGGATGCAAACAAGTAAAGTTATGGCGCAACTTGCAAGGCAGTAACCTTTCAAAGGTTCCGTCCAAAACTTACCTATCTTGCCATGTCATTGCAACGTCTACGATAAGCACGTAGCTAGGTGGTTGTAACCATCTCAAGGATATAACCGTGGATCTTTGTATTAATTTTGATCGTATATTTTTTATAATTAAATATTATCTATTACACGGCCCAAGAACATTATTAGGGTTAGGGGTTAGGGGGTGTCGACCGCAAAAAGAAGTTCTATTGATATTAAAAGTGTATCAATTACAGTAACCTGAATAAGTCATAGGTTTGAGGGGAAGGAAAAGCTAGGAGCACTATGAATGAGACTCGAGAACAACCTTATAAATAAACGAGTATTAAAGGAGGAACTTCGAATTGGGGCACTATCAAGAACATTATTAGTATCTTACTCAAAAATATTTCTTCAATAAGAATTAAATTATGCTAAAATGATTTACTTCGGAATGAGTGTTTTTCATGATTGGACAACCTTGACGTAATATGGTGCTATAAGTTTATTAGATAGATAACTATGGGTGAAAATAAGATTATATGAGAGCTTTTAGCAATCTCTCTTATGACATAGTGGTTAACCTTGGCATTGTAATGTGTGATTATCAATTTTAAACTAAAGTTTATAAGAAAAGTGATTAGAAAATTATTCTAATTCATTAACTATTAACCAATATGTTATAACTTTGAACTTTATCGGGGCATATGCTTGCATTATATGAACTAACATATATTATGACAACTCCCATGCCAATGATGTAGTGTATCAATTGATAATTTATTTATTTGCTAATACTTCCCCACTACACCCCATAGCCAAAACAAAACATTGCACATGATGTCTAAACCCTAAAATTTTATGAAGGTGAGAACACTATCACTTCATCAAAGGTAACTACTAATGAAAATTTTAAATGCAAGTCCACTAGAACATATAAAATTACAATATATTATGTTTACATGGATGTGCCAACTATGAAAATGCTAGGTCAATTGGTAAGTTGTTAATTTCTGATGAGACGTGACCTGCATGTGCCGCGATATCGCGGTCCGCCACCATATCTATAAATAAGAGGCGGCACTCCCTTCATTTCCCAATCCTGGCTAGAAGTAGCGAAGCTCTAGTAGATTGATCACTTCAGAGTTAGAATTTTTCCCATGTGCCCGCAGTAGGAGTCCTAGAGTGAACGGCTCTTTATTCGAGCAGCTTGTAACCTGAACCCAAGTTGTGTACGGCAATAAAGACGAACTTGATTGGATAAACCTTGCAGTACATGGTTTTATT
>MNCI01003515.1:436802-472151 GCA_015680685.1 Gnetum montanum
GGTGTGTCCGATAAGTGGGAACGGATGCTGACGCTAGTTAACTTAGACTTAGGACATTAGTTAGAGTTAGCTTAGTTTCTCAACCCTTTCCTCTGATAGCATAGAAGATAAACCGAAAAATACCAAAAAAATCATATACCTCAGACTTGCTTAACCATACACCGTGACACTTACAAGCAAGCCTGGGAAGACAACGAACGATTAACCCCAAGTGTTTCTTGTGGCGTTAAGGCATTTAGTCTGCGGAGTTCGACCGGATCGCGTGTGCACGCTCGTATTCGTATGGTTGAGTGTAGGGGTACCTCGCCACTCATCAATTTATAAACCCATTTAGTTATGTATTCAAGTTATAATTAATGTATTCTTAGGCCTATATGTTCAAATGAGTTAATAATAAGCATAAAGGATCATATAGTTAAAGGCTCTTCCTTGGATACCATAAACACATGCATTTGCCAAATATATCTTTACTAATCGCTACAAGATATCTTTACTTATGTAAGTAGAAAGCCATAAATATAATGAAGATCATAAATTCATAATTAACCAATTTTAGATAAGAAGTCAAAACGTTATTAACCATTCAAATATTATAATGGCAATTGGTTTCCATGAATCTTCCAATCATGTATATCATCATGATCTTACTATAATGCAATGTAGCTCAGTTGTAAGACTTGTAACTTGTAGATTACAAGGTAGATACTGATAGTTTAACATGAATATAAAGAAAGTATTGCAAGCAAAAAAATTAGATGCTCAATAAACTTCAAAAATAATCAAATCTTGTAACATTTTATTTGACAAGCTAATACAATTACCAATTAAGCTACCACTATACTTATAGATTTTGTATTTAAAGAGAAGAGGTTAACATTAAATTTGTTTCATAGGACTTTTCATTGAAGCAATAAAAAGTCCATTTAAATAGTGAAACTTCATAATGCTAATTAAAGTATAATTAAAAAAAATTCTATGTGAAGACCTAGAAAGACTAAGGATTTAATAGATAGAACCTAGTAGTGGGGGGCAATGAGAGTTGTAGTGGACTAAAGGATGTTGAAACTTGAAACTAGTTGACTATATGTACCCCCAAGGACATATAAGCAACATAAAATTTTAGTAAAACTTATATAGAATGTAAAAAGGCCTCAAGTCTAACTTGAACTAGAAGCCTCTTATTTGCTTAATGGTTGTCTAGCTCATTGTCTACAAGGATTTGCAAGAAAGAGGTTGCTAGTTCAAGTCACACTTGAGGCATCATTATATTCCTTTATAAAATAGAAATAGAAATTAAAGATTTTATCACTTCTATAGACCAAATTTGATCTAATATAATGTATTGTATTGACTATATGTGCTGGGGTGTACCTATAGTCAAATTGTTTTGGGTTCTAATCCCTCTCTTCCAACCCTTCCCCTTTAATATTTGGCTAACTAACTAATTGAGCCAACTTTCACTGGGATGGAATTTAGTTATAAAATAACCCAATGAAATTTAATTTATAACTTGTATAATGAAAGTAAATGCTCAATTAACCTATGCCATATTAATGCCAATGTTTAATTTTTTCTATTCATAAGTTGTCATTTATATGTATTTAATACATTCTAATAATGCTATAGTTCACTTGCTAAACAATAGTTTGTTACTTTTTGGCATTTACTTACATTATAGGCTAGATTCACTAAGGTATGCTTAATTTTAATTTTAAATTTTCATTTTCAAAAACATATCATTTTTAGTGAGAAAATTTTGTTTATGGTTGTGCAAGTCATAGGTTTGGTTTAAAGGGAAGCGTTGAGACACATACCACTTTGGGACATGTAAAAATATATGTATAGGAATCACGATGTGAAGTAAGGGGACAAGGTATTAAAACTCAAAAAAAAAATGACTAAAAGGACACCCCAAGACATATAGTAAACATAATAATTTAGATTTTTTTTCTTGGAGCAACAAATATAGAGAGGCTAGTAGCACAACCCTTTCATTGGTAGGTTAGATGTGACCCACTAAACAAAAATGTCCCAATACAAGGCTACTCTACTATTACCACATTTAAAGGCGGATGCAATAATATAATGATGCCTCAAGGGTGACTTGAATTGTCAACTTCTTACCTAGCAAGACAATGAGCTAACCTCTTAGGGCAAATATGATTGGTGCCATGATGTTAAGTAGACAATAAACCATAGAAAATTCATTACCTCATAATTAAAAAAGTTTTATACACAATTTATCATGGTGTAAAAGGATTGAAAGGTGAAAATACTAGTGCATAATTTAATTAGTCATCAACCAAGGGCTAATTCTAACAATTTAACTAATTCCAAGGCGCTTTGTTAAAGGAATAGACTATATAATAAATGAACCTCAAATAAACAAAGAAGCCACAAATTTAATATTACATTTTTCATTTTATTTTAGTACAGATATTGGCATCTAGCCTTCGAGATATGGTACTAGAACCTTGATAAAAGGATTTGTTTATATACCATGGGTTCCATGTCATTCAACCTAATTGATACTTAAATTTAAATAATTATAACAACCACATATTTTCTATGCCTTGATATGAGTTCTATGCCTTGATATGACAAATGAAGGCAAGAATGGAGCCCACAACTTCTTAACCAAAAAATAAATGGCCTGACAACTTGCCCTACACCGAAGTGTTACTATGTTATCTCTGACACCCCTAGGGGCTTAGTGATGTCTCTTGAGGCAGGAAGGTTGATTAAACGCATGCAGGTACTCATAAGTCATAACTCCCATCAATGGGCGAAACACTGGTCGTACCCTTCCAACGTAAGAGTTTATACTTCCGAGTTAAAGTTTGGAAGTGACTCCAGGAAAAATTGGTCCTGGACATAGCGTTATGTGTCAGCAGCATTAGCTTTTGACCATAGATTCCATGGATGTATCCATCTCTGAAGCCTTCTTTAAAAATCGTTGTGCCACGCGTGCGCTCCAAGGAAAAATATTTTCGAATGGACATTGGCCAAGTTCTTTCAGCGTCCTCCCCGCCCTCTGCCGTACCACACAGGAAAAAATGACACTGCTGATGAAGTACTGAATGAGAATGCAATTCATACTTCAATCACGGGAAAGCTTCCCAATGCTACATTACTGTATATATGATTTCATGGTCACCGTTTTCGTACGCTCTGATGCAGTACTAATGATGACAGCTACGAAATGAGCAGCAGAACTTCCATGACAGTTCTTTGACGAAATGAGATGAAGTCCATCGCCAATTTGGGCGCGATTGGTGAGCGATCCATCCATCCGTTTCCGTATATTGGCTGCAAATTGGTGTGTAAGTAAGTGTAGTTTCGTTTCTTGGGCAAGTTCATTTGCTTGCTACCAACATTGACCACGTTGGCATGATAATCGCTTAACATGTGTCAAGCCCAGGCTAGACGATCATGATATGACAAAGGCTTGGCTGCATTTCCGTCACATCTGCTTTTTTTGGACTTTTGACCCTTGACACTGCTGAAATTTTCTTCGATCTGAGGTGAATCATCGTGTCATTTCTACTTTGTGAGATTTGGCAAAGCACAGAGGACAGGTATTGGGACATTCAAGTGTATGTGACTATTAAGCAACAAACAATCCATAGTCTCTGGCGGAAAGTATACAAAACATGGCTTGAAACTTGTGGATAAGATGCAGGCGGAAAACTGAGATAGAGCAATGAAGGCACATAATCATTTGTCCATGGAAAACAATAAATCCAAGCGTTCTAGAAGCTTGCACGCACGTAGCATCTGGGTGGAAAATTTCCATGTAAAGGAATATGACGAGAGTAAAAAATAAATAATCACATGTTGTTGATAAGTGAATTTTCAGAATCCCTTAAAGGGCTGAAGGACGCGTGGACGTGTCGACATGATATTTCTCGCCGCCACGACTTTGTATTGTATGAGTCGCCGACCTGTAATGGTGGGCAAACTCGGGAAAAGCCTCGATTTGAATTATTGAAAATGACTTTGCAAAAGTCGGCGAGTGGATAAAAACCTCGCGTTTTAGGTGGTTTCCGCATTAGTATGCAGATAAAAGTCAGTACCAAAGCTAAAGCATATGGAAAAAAGGTAAAAGTTAAAAACAATTCAAAATGAAATTGTTAAAAAAAAAAACAACAAAGATTTAGTTCTCCGTATACGAAGTTTGCTAATGAAAAAATAAAATCAAAATTCAAATAAGTAACAAAATCAAAATTCAAGTAACTTTATTTTATTTGGAGGAGATAATAATAATTATGTTGAACATTGTTTCTTTCATCATTTATTGGTTAGTACTTCAATTTGTATTCCATCTCTTAGTCAACATACAATGAGCAGTTAGTTAGGTATAGTGCAATGAGGAGTTAGTCCATGGAGACTCTTCATTTGAATATTGAGAAATTAGTTTAGCATAGGGTAGTGATGAGACTTTTCATTTGAAAATTTCAAGTTATAGATTTGATTTTAAGGAGTTGGTCAGGTATAGTGCAAGGAGGAGTTAGTTCAATGACAAGACTCTTCATTTGAATATTGAGAAATTAGTTCAATATAGTGTAGTGATGAAACTCTTCATTTAAAATTTTCAAGTTATAGATTTGATTTTAACAAGCAACTTAAATGATAAAGATTTAATTTCAATTTATAGTATGAGTACGTTCCAAACACCACCCATGCTCGTACCAATCAAATCAACTAATAGCAGCCCCAACGGCCGAAAAAAAAAATGCAAGTTGATGTTGAGTAGGCACGTGATGTTGGCTATAAAATGGTTCAAATCAACCGTGGCAGGCAGGTTAGGCTATACTTGGATAAAGACTTGTATTTTGTAAAGAGACGACCAACGCTGTGGTCAATTCCAGCCATTGTTGAAGGACAAACTCGTTAGCATAGCACATTGAAAATCGTTTATCCTTTGAATGATCGTACCATGTTTAGTCATTGTTCGTGTCCTTCTCCCTGTCAACTTGTTCAGTAGGTATCCCCTGTAGAGATTATGATATAGTTGCATTGTAACAACCGTTACGATTTTTTTCTTTTTTACGATGTCATGGGACCAGAAAATTAAAGACACCTTGGATATTCTATGTATGCTCTAATTGATCCTCAACCATCATCATTACTTGTTTTAAGTTCTAATATTTTCTTGATAAGTCTTGAAAACTTCACAAGTACTCAAGGCTGATCATTTTAGCTCAATAAAATTCTTTTCTTGACTATCATATTTAAGTCTCAATTAATTAACAAAAGAATAAGTGAGAAAGACATGTTCATCATCCTCCACTACTCCTTTTATACAAAATTTGCATATATTGTGTACTATTGTGTTGTTTTGGAAGACTAATCCACCATTATATCTCGATGTAGAGGTAGTGAGACACTACATAAGTACAAGTGATCACATTTTATTTTACATTTGCAATTTAGTAAACATATATATGGAAATGCTCATAAGAGTCTTCTACTATATCACTATAAATTCCTTGAGTTTCAAATTTATTTTTGGAGTAATTTTTGTCCTTCATAAAGATATCATTTCTCCTCAGTGGCATATAAGTTCCTTGAGTTTCAAATTTATTTTTAAAGTAATTTTTTCCTTTCACAAAGTTATTATTTCTCATGAGTGGCATCATAAACTTATATGAAAAGGTGTATAAATTGATGCACCATGCATTGGAAGATTTTTAGAAGAATATAACATCTCTTATAAGATATAGTGGTAAATGTGAAAGACATTAAAGTGGTATTGGGGGCAGAAAATAGAAAGAATAAATAGCAATATTTTTTACCCTATTGTTAATCACTTAGTTAGTCTTAGACACTCCATGGAGGTTGCAAAAATGTTTGATAAAAAAGCATTTATTTATTTTACTGATTTTGTAAAAGCATATGATTTAATGATTAGTATAAAACTATGATTGCGCTTGCATAAAATTGGCCTTCCCTTAGATTTGATTGCAACAACTCAAAGATTGTATGAGGGAGTGATTATTAAAATTACAAACAACAATTTAGAGAAAAAATTTCAATTCCACAAGACAATTAGAGTTAAGAAAGGTTATCCACTTTCTTCAACTCTCTTTGGTATCTTTATTGATGAAATGCAAGAATGGTTGTGCAACAAGCAAGATAGTCATGCTATCAAAATTAGATCCTAAGTAGTAAATCTTCTTTTACATACAAATGATTTTGCCTTGATCTCCACTATTGTAGAAGGTATGTAAAATAGGTTGCAAATTTTAGAAAATTATTATTGTTCCTCTCATTTTCAAGTGGATGTAGATAAAACCAAATTGATGATCTTGCATACAAAAAAGAACTATTATAACTTCTATTTTGGAGGTACCAATATGTAAATAGCATATTCTTTTAAATAGTTGGGTCTCATTTATATGAATGATTACATGTGGGGGAAGTGCATCAAAGAAAAAATAATTAGAGATTTCAAGGTTCTGTATACTTTCAAAAACAAGTGATATGATTTAGACCTCTAGGTTTAGAACATCAAAAAATTACAATTTTTAGACTATCATCTATCTTATTGTATTGTATGGATGTGTTATTTGAAAACCTAGACTTGGTGCTAAACTTTGGAAAAATATTCAAAGAGTGTAAAATTTTTTTTTCTCAATGAATTAAAGGTGAAGATGCAAATATCGTACTCAATGTTATTATGTGAATGTGATTTATTACCTTTAGAAGTAGAAGCCTTGTGCCAATCCATTACATACACTCATAGCTTGCATATCTCAAGGTAAGACAAATTCTTTAAAGTAGTTGTTGAGGATTTGCAAGATTGTGATTGGTATTTCCAAGGGATGCAATGGTTGAGAAAATGGAACATCTCTTAGGAGGATGTGGAGCAAAAGCCTAAGCATACTCACCAACTAGTCAAGCAGAAGGTTTTAACATAGATGTGGGCTAATGTGGAAGCTAAGAGGCAATGTTGTTTACATCACATTAGATCTAATAAAGTAGATGCAAAAGCTCACTATTTCTCTATTGCTATTCTTATCAAGTATCAAAATGCTATCAGCAAGCTTTGCTTAAGTTCTCTTTATTTTACAATTGAAAGTGGAAGATGGATTCAACTTCTCCAAGAAGATTGCATTTGTAGGTTGTGTAAGTCAAGAGCCCTTAAAGATGAGTTACATGTGTTTCTTTCTTGTGCTATGACTACCTATTTGGGATAACATTATAATGTTACAACAAAAGCTTATATGATTTGTTTTTGATGCCCCCATGGGTGCTTGGTCAATTTGTAGAGTCTATCTTTATTTTTCATGAAAATATAATATTTGTCGAATAGATCCTATGGGTTTTCGAACATAATAAAGCTTCATTTCATAACAATACTTTCAATATGACTTAAACTATCAACCTATACAATAACAAAACAATGTACTAGCCACTACCACGTAATACTTGGTGTGCCTATAATCAAATTGTCTCACCATATACCCATGTTGAAGAATCCTCAAAATTAAAGTTAATTAACCAAATTAAAATAATAAAACACATTAAAATTTGACTACAATTTATAAGTTTTATTCAGCTTTAGGTGATATCTTCAATAAAGTGTAACTTAGTAGGACTACTAGTATGAGTAATAAGAAACAACTAAATTGGTTTGAGGATGCCATAACTCAACCATATGGCAACTTACTCTAAGTTGTAATGTGAAAATACAAATTAAAACCACCTCTTCCTTTTTTTTCTTTTGTTTTTTCAAGTAAATAAAAATAAATAGTAGCACAACCCATCATTACAACAAAGTAGATATAATCCACTAAACAAAAATGTGACAGGGTACCTAACTTACGAGGGTAAGGCAAAACCCACAAACAATTCTTAAAAGAGAGGCCCGTTTACGCCTTAAACACATTCAAACCAAGATGTACCAGTGAACCTCAATTACGTGATCTCTCTAAAGTTCTTTCAAGTTAACGGAACGCTTTGATGAGTACCAGAAAAGGTGTTGAGTCAATCCTGTTTCAGCTACTAGAGATCTAAAACTACAATTAGACTAGCAATACAGAAACACCTGCATTTGTTAAAAATGCAGACATTGAAGATTCCTTTTTCACACGTTATATATAATATGTTAGGTTTTACCATGTTAATTTTGAATGGTTTTTCTTACCGTCTTTTTACAGTTGGCTGGGGCCTAGATTCATAGGTTTTTAACTCGGTGATTTTCAATTTATCAATTAGTCACCCGAGTTAGAAATTTTGTTCATCTGAGTTCAGTCGAGTCCGCATCACTTTTATACTAGATTTTATTTTTAGAAAGATTGTTCATCTGAGTTGAGTCGAGTCGGCACCACTTTTATATTTAGAAAGATTGTTCATCTGAGTTTTTATACTAAATTTTATTTTTAGAAAGAAATCAATAGATTTAGGTATTATTTTTCCAATTTTTAAATATAAATCAGGTCCACTTGCCTATTTATCATGAACCCACATATTTTCCAACTTTTAAATACTAGTAAAATCCATTACCAATAACCAAGTTATCAAACATAAACTTTTAATTATTTGACGTGAACGATTTGAGACGGATGCTTGTTCATAAAAAGGCAGCTGCCCATATAGTCTAGGAATGAGGGAAAGCCAAATGCAAATAACAACCCACTATTATCCATATATTTGAAGGCGGCAGAGAATCAACTTGGAAACGCAATTTCAACGACAAGGTGCCAGGACTCTATCTACTTAACCAGAAATGTCTCACAATCTTGTTGCAGGTCGTAGAGGAAACCAACTTGTTTTGCTTTTTGGTAGGTAGGAGTGCATTAGGTAATTGAGCAAGTTGCAAGCAAGATCGTGACCCAAAGTTAACGGTGAGTGCAAAGTAGTGTCAATACTAAAATATCTTCCTTTTAGTGGCGGGGCAGCTACCCCTGTTATATATTCATATTTTTTATGCTTTAATATGCTACCTCTCTTTACACGTTCAAAGCTTCGAAAACTTTTCTGCAAAGTTAAAACAAGAATGTGCTTTGCGTCTCTCCAATGATTACATATGTTAGGATAAGATCAAACTCAGAGCGTCGGCCGTATCGCCTACCTGTTTTTACCCGATTGTAGTTATAAACAAAAGCTTCTTCCCCTCAGTGAAGTCCACCTAATCCGCATATCTGTGCGATGGAACACGTCGGATCTTATAGACACTGTATTGTGAAATTTAGTATTTATCTCTCAACATTGATTAGTAAATTAGCAGAAAATCTGTCGGAATACGAATCAATCCCTGTGGAATTTGAAAGGAATGAGCCTCCAGCCTCTGTAAAACGCCGCAAAAGCAAGCAGAGAGACAGCACATGCTTGACCCCGGCAATGAGAATGATAATTAAGGTGAGACATTTCTGGTTCTACGCTCATTACTGCGTCCACGCTAATCATTCGGGAAAGTTACATGTTGTGGACTGTTTAAAACTCAAGCTGTTATGCCCTTAATAGACACGAAAACAGGTTATTTCTTTTTTATTTATTTTTTCCGTTCGCTGTCTTTCTCTGGAGCTCAAATATGTTCCACGCATTTCCCCCGCTGCCACCACAAGTTTAGGACCGCTCTTTAAGACCCTAGCAATTATGCTTTTTTAAAGTTATACGCCAGTGCATAAAGGAACAAGCAAAGAATAAGGAAAGAACAAGGTGGGAAGAAAAACTTAAAAAAAAGCCTTCTTACGCCATCACTGATGCAAGTCCATGTTGTGTGTGCTATACATCACTGCACTGAAATAATTCTATTCTATATACTTCCATGGAATGGTAATGAAATTTCAAGTGGCCGGTCAAATAACATTTCGTAGGGGTTTATCTTCAAATTGGGAAGGTAGACTACACAAGTCTAGTTTGGAAGAAATGATTTTTAAACTGTGTTTGCTATTAAATTGGAAAAGCTCTTTCTAACGTGCTTTCAAAAAGGTAGTTAGTTAGAAGACACGATTCAAACTTAGAAACGGTTGTTGGAACCGGCCGCTCATATTGAACATGCGTAGTTTGAATTTTGTTTATAAGTAATTCAGCGTTCAAACCGTGTAACCATGAATAAGACTGTTCCCTAGTCGTAGAGGACCATAGGATAAAAATATATATGCTTCTTTATACATAGGATAAATGACATGGAGTTGCAAGTGTGCCTATGACTTTTCTGCTGTGCTTGCAAGTGTGCCTATGACTTTTCTGCTGTGCTTGCCTATTGCGTTGAATATTTTACAAGTTGCCCCATTCAAGCATGTTTTAAGAAAAAGCATAAACAAAGCTTCACCTAAATTCAGCGAGCTTTCTCAATGTCATTGTCTCATCGCCTAAGTTGTTGGGGTTGTTCGAATTTGAATTAAATGTCAGGGTATTGGAATTGGAACTAAATGAGAATTATTTGTACTTTCTGACATATATTGAAGTTCAAACTAAATGAGAATTATTTGTACTTTCTGACATATATTGAAGTTCAAACTAAATGAGAATTATTTGTACTTTCTGACATATATTGAAGTTCAATTCGGTGAACAAAACCTGTTCATATTTTAATTCACTTTACTGGGAATAATGTAACAGTTACATGTACTCGTACTCTGAGGGCATATAGTTAACACAAAATTTCTGTAGAATATAATAACATGTCAAATTAGTATAAATGTCAAAATCAAAGTTGTGACTTGCAAATCATGAAGTTGCCCTAACCAATTAAGTCATGACTGGTTGCTTTAAATGAAATTATCCATGTTCATCCTAGTGATTTTGTCATTTTTATACTAGAAGTAAGTTAAATACCATAGGTTGCAAATTCAATTCTTGATTTTACCTTAGAACTTGCATTTAAAAGGCTTCGTTGAATTTGCTGCCTCTTAAAACCTATTTTTGCTTTTATTAAACATAAATGGAAAAATCAATTCCATAATTTTATTTTTATAAAATAATAGCAAGGAAAATTTTTAAAGTTTCTTTCTAAGCATTATAATGTAAAAATGCTAATATTTAAGTCATACCTTTCTTATATTATAAATGTGTTTTAGTTTAAACTGCCATTGTAACTATACTTGGTTTTGTTCCCGAAACTTTGCAGATGATTTGTTCATACCCTCCGATTTGAATAAATCGGTAGCTTCATTATTATTGGTTACTCATATGCATTCATTTCTAGCTGCGCCGAAGAGTGCATATCTTTTTCAACTAAAAGCTGTTAGAAGCAAGCAGCATTAAGCTTTATAATGCCAGCTTAAGTTATTAAAAAGATGAAGAAAGTTTGGTTCATTGCCCAATTAAGCTCCGAAGAAAAATTCAAATACTTTTTCTTTGTGAAAAGGTGTTTCAATGTCATTCGCTCGTTGCGGATGTGCATTTCGAAGGTCTTTGAAAAATGACATGTAATAAGAATCCTGGACTCTTTCTGTAGCTCTTGGAGTGGGCTCATATCTCAAACAAAACGACAAAATTGCGCAAGGACCCACCTATCCAAAATGTTTAGATAACAGAAAAAAACAAAAGTGAATGCGGAAAAAAGGTTGGTTGCAAAACTTCTTAAAGGATTCGGAGAGAAAGCAGAAAATAATTGACTTGCAACATGCTCAAAAGCCAAGCCACGTCACGTCCGGTCCACACCTTCACCATGTATTTGCTTTTATATCCAGGTCACTAATGAACATGGTACACCTTATTAGAAACATAAAAGTAGTAAAGCTGTGTGCGAATTTGCAATATAATGTTTGTACTAGCAAATGTGCCCGTGATTTACGCATAGGCTAAGGACAACTTTGTTTTCTAATAAAAAAACAATTAAAAAAGTTTGAGAACTGGTTTTCGCTGTCCTGAAGATGAAGAAACAATGACGATATGGTTGCGTTTCTGGTCATGTCCATGGAATGTAGGTGCCGGATGGATTTGCTTGTTTGATAATTTGTTCGTGGTCACCACTGTATGATATGCGGAAAGTGGGAAGGTTCAGGTATAATTCGTGTGTGTAATAATAAACCTTACATTTTGTGGACGAAAAGTTGCGGAACCTACACGTATCTTGTGGAAAGAGAAAGTAAACCAGCAACGTTGATTGAAATGATGGGTCCTGGGTCCGGCTTAGATTTCCGGGATGGGCGGCGTTGATTTGGAAAGAGATGGCTTGGATCAACTTGTCATGTCCAAGTGCTTTCACTAGACAAAATAAGAGAACATGCCTGAATAGCTTCCAACCCTGAGCAAATCTTGACTTTTTGTACAAAACACTACACACTCTCTGGGGTTGAATGAAGTAGACGAGTTAAAACCGAAAACGTAGTTAGCAAGAACAGCTTACTATGTCATATTTCATAGGATTTCACATTTTGAGTTGCTTGGTAAGTTCATGATTTTTTTGGCTGAGAGGCTGACATGTCTCACGCGATGATGGGGAGATGATGGGGAGGGGAGTGTATTTTGTCACCCTCCAGATCATGCGCCACGTGGAGGGGAGCCAAGGAGTCATTGCAGCGGAGCCGAATTTGAAATGTTAAGGAGCCAAAGTGTCATTGCAGGGAGCTGAATCTCTATTCGATTGACACCCCCTGACCCTTGGGCTTCCTATTCGTCTTTTCGTATTTCTTCGCACGCACCACGTACAGGGGAGCCGAAGAGTCATTGTAGGGGAGCCAAATTTCTATTCAATTGATGCCCCCGACCCTTGGGCTCCCCATTCGTCCCTTCGTATTTTCTCACGTGCATGCACCACGTGTAGGGAAGCCAAAGAGTCATTGCAGGGGAGCTGAATCTCTATTCGATTGATGCCCCCTAATCCTTGGGCTCCCCATTCGTCTCTTTGTATTGCCTCACATGTAGGCCCCGACGTGGGTAATAATGAATATTTATTATTATAAATGGTGGGTCATATTGAATAGTTATTATTATTATAAATGGTGACGATTATGATTATAGTAATAATGAATATTTTTTATTATAAACGGTGGGTGATAATGAATATTTATTATTAATAAAAACGCTGATGGTTATGATCATGGCGATGGTTAAGGTGATGACGATTATGGTGTGATGTAGTATTTATAGATATTGAACTTAGGCATCGTGTTACAAGATTAAGAGGTGCAATATTGGAATTCGTGTATTTTCAGAAACATGGATCCTACTGTTATTAGTCCCAATAGAGAAGGTAAAGAACACTCTCTTTAAGATCAGCAACAATAACTATCTACTGCAACAAGTAATGTGATTCATGGAGGTCATGGCAGTGGGCATGTGCTTGGGCATGGTCGAGGTAGAGGACGACCATGGATTATAGAAACTAAAAATTCAGAATTGATGATTGTAGAGGAGAGAAGATGATTTCTAAAACGAGAAGCAAAACGATGCGAACGAGAACAACAACTAATTTTATGAAATTCAAGAGTATGTAATTTATGCATTTTTTAATATTTCAAAACAAATATTTATTATAGGGAAATATTCTCATGTTATTTACATACTTACATTGCATATATATTTGTAGGCTACATCAACTTCAAATCCTCTCTCATCACTTAGAAATTCATCCAATGCAATGATCCACATTATTGATACTAATAATGCAAATAATCAAGAAGAAATGCAGGTTGGTGTTTGCCCATACTCAAGTTGGTACATATTTTAATTCAATTTTTAGTTTAAATTTTGAAATATTTTTTGCAGGACATTAAAAATGCATCTGTGCCTGTTAATCAAACAACATCTGTTTCAAAAATCACACAAGAAGAAGAACAACAATTACAAGAAGATCAAGAACANCCAACATGCAATAGGTGCATTAATGAAAAGAAACATAATATTCTTGACAATTTTGGTTGTGAAATCAAATGATTTTCTGTTGAAAATAACATGGATCCTTGTATCCAACCACCTATCCTAGCTGTTTAACTAAGGTTGAAGAAATGTAAATTGCAAAAATCAATCCTAATTTTCAAGTTACACATGCAGTTGGTGGACAATTCCAATATAAAGGTCACACTGTTAGCTTTGCTCAGGATGTCACACAAATTACTAAAAGACTTCCTCTTAGAATTAAAGACATCCCTTTTTTAATATTGAGGAGAGTAGATCAAATGGGCACTGAGTATAATTTCATTGTCAACAAGAGATGGGTTTATGAAGCTTTGATTTTTAAGAAGGCAAATGATCCATACTATCAAGATGTCAAGATCGATATGCATGCATTAGATGATGTTGCTGATACCGGTGATGTTAACATCTTCCATAGCATTCCTTATATTCCATTGTCAGAAAAAGATGGAGAAATGAGATTGCAATTTCAAGGTCCTTTGCTTCAGACAGATGATGAAAACATTATTGGTCACACATCATCAGTTGCACAACGTGTTGGAATTGTAAGAAAGGAAATTGATTGGATAAAAGCATGGATGCATAATCCATCATTGTAAGATTCAGATGTTGCTCAGTGGTCTTCCATGTTTGATTCTTCTATTAATGAGTTTAACATGATGGGGTTGTTTACGATGGCATTTCCAAATTTTTTTCCTGAAGGTAAATGCAATTTTCTTGAGCGAAGAGTTAGAGATGTCAAACTACATGAATATGCAAAACACCTTATTCGCTACAAAGATGGTAGATTTGGATGCCACAAGTGATCTAAGTAAATATTAATTCTCCATTTGTTTATTATTATCATTATTCATAATGTTTTTTTATAACATTTAAGCAACGATGTGTGATTTATTTGTAGGTATTATGTTTATAATGTTATTAGAAGGAGATAAGCAATGGAATCTACTGTTATATTTTTTTTAAAAAAATATTGTTGATGCACCCATAACTATTGATGAACTACAAAAACAATTGCATAATGCTCCATCAGATGTCATTGTTGATAATTTAATGCAATATGGTATATCCATTCATGGTACACCATCTTATTGGAGAAAATGTAAAGCAGAGTTAACTGACATGGTGAACCAATTGGGAACACCTATTATTTTTTTTTTACTCTGAGTGCAGAAAATCTCTATTGGCTTGAGTTGCATAATTTGATGAAAGGAGATCTACCTGAGAACTCATTAGAACTCAAACATTGAAGGCAGAGTAATATCATAGAAAATCCTCATATAGTTGTAGAATTCATGCATCATCGTCACATTACCTTTCTTAAAATAGTTTTAATAAATGAGTTTCATGTTGTTAACTATTAGACACGATATGAGTGGCAACATCATGGATCTCCACATGTGCATGGTTTCTTGTGGATATAAGGTGCTTCAAAGGTAGATGAGGTCAACCATAATGATCCTCACGTCATGCATAGGACAAAGGAATTCTTTGATTCAATTACAAATGCATGGAATCCAAGATTTACAGCTAATGGACATCCAAATAATGTAAGTTCTCATTTATCTTTTCTATTCTTTACACAGTTTTTCTTGTTGATATTTCTTAGAATACAGAGATATTAATTTCTCCATTATGACTTCTTTCAATCTATCTTCTCACTTAGGCTTTACATATAAATATGTTATGTCATCCATGTGAGTTGATTGTTGAACAACTACAATGTATGGATCTAGAAACTAATTATGCTGATTTGCTTAATGTTGTTTAAAGACATACTGTATGCAAGCTTGGTGCATGCTTACAAAAACATAATGGCAAAGAAGCTTGCACTTTCTAATCAAAATGTTGTATCATTACTATTTTCTCACCATTGCATTCATTTTTATTAACAAGTAAACTTTAATTTATCATGGGAAAAAATATATATAGATATTTAACTTTTGTATTTTTCAATTATAGGTATAATGTTCCTTGGTCGTTATCTTTAGAATCAACTCTTAAGAGAGATCTAGAAAATAATAATGAGATTACTTTTGTTACTCGAAGAAACAATTTAAGGCTTAATGTTCATAATAGAATGATGCTTCAGACATGAAAGGCAAATATAGATTTTTAGCTAGTAATGTCACGGTATGTTGTCATAAAATATATCGCGAAATATGCAGCTAAAATAAAGAAGAAATCATAATCTTTTCATGACATGTTATTGCAAATTTTTGAGTGAAGGGATCCTCATGAAGATGCTTTATTAGTATATATAAGGCTCATGATGGATGCTACTACAGATAGAGACATTGGTGTTATGGAAGTCTGTCACGTGTTGTATGGGCTTTCTTTGGTAAACTATAGTTGTGTTTTCCGCACACTCAATGTTTCTTGAGAGGTGTACAAAAAAGTTCAAATTAATTCAAATGAAATTGATGAAGCTAAAAACTAAACAACTCTTATTAATATGTATCAGAAACATCCTCTTTTGATGGAAGGTGTCTCATTGCTGTAGGCTTTTAAAGAGTACAATTGCAACATGAACAATAAGTGCAACGAAAATTGGAATCCGCATCACCTAGAGCTAGATGCTATTGTCAAATATTATTCCAAGTTTCTCATCCCACTAAAGTAAGGAGAACAAAAATGGATTGAATACTATTGGGCTATGTTATTGTTACATTATCTATTTAGAGATGTGAAGTGAGATCTTGGTTTTAATGATGAAGATATTGAAATGAAGTGGTTGTTTATTCAACATTTGTATGTAGCATCAGAGATTAATACTGAAGAAGAGTTTTAGCGAGCTTTGGAGGAAGAAAGACAATTTGTAGATGTAACTCCCTAGGTGCAAGATCATGAGAAATATGATTTTAAAATCCTCAACCATCATCTCTTGTCAACAGGTTGCTTTCAAAGAACAGAAGTGAAGATGCTTGGGCTACGAGATGTTGATAAAATGCATAACTGGACGTTACGGTATCTAGGAGAGGATATTGCAAAATTTGCTACAAGTTTTTTTGCCAGCAATAAATCATCTCAGTCCATGATTGTTATTAATCGTGACTACAATGCCTACAATTCTAATAAGTTGGGTGAAAAGCAAAAGAAGTGCTACAATAAAATTGTAGGCCACATGATGTTTTCATAGTCAATAGATGAAATTAAGTGCACTTCGTAATGCTTTCATGAAATACTGCAATGAAAAACATAATGCTTTACTTGTAATGGCACCCACAGGAGTTGCAGCATTTAACATTAATGCAACAACCATTTATTCTAGTTTGAACATTGGAATAGATGCCTACAAATAACTCTCTTCATCTGCAAAGATAAGTATACAACATCGACTATCATAGATAAGATATACAATAATTAATGAAATGAGTTTTGTAGGAGGAAGATTATTACAAAGCATTGATAGACGACTAAGAGAAGTTTTTCTAGAACATCACAATGAAGTTTTTGGAGGAAGATCAGTTATATTGATAGGTGATTTGGGTCAGCTTATTCCTATGCTTGATGTTGTGCCTTATGCATTCAAAAATCCAAATATTATAGGTGATGAATCATGATTTAGTAGTCTTCGATATCGGACCCCTGATATCGGACGCACGATATCGGGTACGCGATATTGCGACCTAAGAAGCGATATCGGATACATGATATTGTGACTTTTGTGTGGGCCTATAAATACACATGTAGGTGCAAGGAGTTAGGGAGTTAGTTAGTTTTCAGTCAGTGGATAGAAGTTAGTTTAATTTTAGTTCTTCTCAACCCTTTCCCCTAGTGCATGCCCGCAGTGTGATGATTGTAATTGTATGAAACCTTTATTCGAGTGTGGCATATTTGGACATGCACATGACTGGAAATAAAAATTGAGATTACTTCATCATTGCAGCACTCACTTAGTTTAATTATTTAATTGCTTTCTTAATTAATACTTCTCTACCCTCAACTCTTATTAAATGTGGAATGAGTACGACTTAATCACGAGCATTTAAGTATGATTACTTGGTAACCCAATAGTGTACCTAGGATCTGTGCTTGGTAATCCCAGTAGTAGTCGTGCACGAGGTCCAAGATGTGTATGGATGATTAAGGAATGGATGCTCATCGTGCTTAGGTTAGCTTAGATTCTCTCACTCACTTTCTATTAGCTTAACTCTCTCCCCCTTTTCCTCCTAGCTTAATTAAAGCTATTTTCCATTGCCTCTAGGAGTAGCACTAGGTTAAAAACCACATCATACACCTCACTCTAGACTAAACCATACGTGACAAAGCATATAATAGTCCAAGTGGGAAGATAGCAGACTATGATCAACGAGTAACTATCTAGATACCACAACTAGCCTGTTTGTAGAGTTCGACCGGATCGTGCATGAAACGCTCGTATTCGTATGGTTGAGTGTAGGGGTACCTCGCAACTCATCAATAGGGGTTTGTGAATCATTTGATACATTTGTTATTTTAGATGCAATTTTTCGTCAGTCTGGAAATGATTCTCAACAACAAAGATTCAGGGAAGTATTGATACATATTAGAGAAGGAAAAAGCCATGATGAAGATTATAATTTCTTGGCTAGTCGAATGAATCTTCCATCCAATTTGAGTGGATTAGATGGTTTTGAAGAATCAATGCACTTATGTGATACAAAGGATAAAGTCCAATCACACAATAAGATGTTGCAAACAATGCAGAGACTTGTTGCATTGTATGTAGTAGATAGAGATTCTTGTGGATTCAGAATCTTAGATGATGACGGTGATGATATAGAGTGATCTCTGCTTATATGTGAAGGTGCAAGGGTAATTCTCATAGTTAACATTTGGCTTGAAGTAGGATTGGTGAATGGTGCACTTGGCACGATTCACAGTGTTATGTATCCTCAAGGTAAATAGCCACCTGCATTACCATCGTACGTTATTGTTGATTTTGCCTCCTACATTGGATGTGCCTTTGATAATGGTAATCCTCATCATGTGCCAATTATACCTATGGTCCAAGGAGCATCTCATCAGTTATCATTATGGTTGGCATGGGCCATGACTATTCATAAATCTCAAGGAATGACACTTGATATGGCTACTATTGACATTGGTTCAAGAGAAGTTACATGTCTAACGTTTGTTGCATTATCTAGAGTCAAGACCATTGATTCTTTGAAGATTAATCCTTCTTTCTTTGTGCAAAGATATAAAAAGATTTCAAATGCTAAACATCTTTAAAGTAGAATTACATAGGAAGTTTGTTTTTCTCAATTGGAGGATTAGGCATATTGAGTTCACAGTTATCATTGTAGTTTGCCTTTTGCTTAATCCTATTATACAGCTCTGTAGTGTTTGTTGCAATAATTGTGCAATGTATTCCTTCATCAACATATATGAAATATATAAACTTTTATTTTAACCAATTTATGTTTACTAGTATATATTATTTGAAATGCAAATAGTGATAATAACTTAAAAAATAAAAAAAAAATCAAATTCTACTCATAGCCCGCAAAACCTCTACATAAGAGAACTTATGGGTCTAACATTTGTTGCATTATTTGGAGTTAAGACCATTGATTCTTTAAAGATTCATCCTCATTTCTATGTGCAAAGATATAGAAAAATTTTAGATACTAAATATCTCCAAAGTAGAATTGCATAGGAAGTTTGTTTTGCTCAATTGGAGGATTAGGCATATTGAGTCGATAGTTATCATTGTATTTTTCCTTTTGCTCAATCCTATTATATAGCTCTATAATGTTTGTTGCAATAATTGTGCAATGTATTCCTTCATCAACATATACGAAATATATAAACTTTTATTTTAACCAATTCATGTTTACTAGTATATATTATTTGGAATGCAAATAGTGATGATAACTTAAAAAATAAAAAAAATAATTAAATTCTACTCATAGCCTGTGAAATTGCTACACAAGAAAACTTACAGGTCTAATGTTTGTTGCATTATCTAGAGTCAAGACCATTGATTCTTTAAAAATTCATCCTCCTTCCTATGTGCAAAGATATAGAAAGATTTCAGATGTTAAACATCTCCAAAGTAGAATTACACAGGAAGCTCGTTTTGCTCAATTGGAGGATTAGGCACATTGAGTTCACAATTATCATTATATGTTGCCTTTTGCTCAATCCTATTATATAGCTCCGTAATGTTTGTTGCAATAATTGTGCAATGTATTCCTTCATCAACATATATGAAATATATAAACTTTTATTTTAACCAATTTATGTTTACTATTATATATTATTTGAAATGCAAATAGTGATGATAACTTAAAAAATAAGAAAAATTATTAAATTCTATTAATAGCCCACGAAACTGCTCTACTAGCTTATATCTATCAATTGGCCGAGATGATTTAGAAAAAAATGATGTTAACCAAGCTTGACTACTAAACAAGGTAACAAGATAACTAAAAATGGAATCACTCATCTCTCCTTGGTTTCTCTACCACTTTCCCAATTTAGTTTTACCCTCTCGGTCAAGTTTGCTCTTTGTTTGTTTGTTCATGGTGTTTTTTAGTGTTATTTATGCAAGAGATTTATTTCTTAAAAATTCCATGAACAAACAAAGAAAGAGCAAACTTGACCGAGAGGGTAAAACTAAATTGGGTAAGTGGTAGAGAAACAGAGGAGGGATGAGTGATTTTTTTTTAGTTATCTTGTTACCTCGTCCAGTAGTCGGGCTTGGTTAACATCATTTTTTAAAAAATCATCTCAGCCAATTAATATATATATATATATATCTAAGCTAGTGGTACTCAATTAAAGGAAAATGAAAGGAAATTTTTTTTTATAGGTGTGCCAACTAAATTTTCTATTGTAATATTGCATTTATGTATAATGTATAATGTGCTTAAATGCACTACGTTTTTTAAAAATGTAATGTTTATCTTTGATGAAACATCATGTCACAATTTTGCATCTCTATGTATAAACTAGGATGCATTAAACTCTTTATATACACTTAAACTTATAGTTTAGTCTTATTTCAAGGTATTATTGCATATCATTGGTGGTGTACACTTAGTATGGTGCCTCATGTTATGCATTAGCATACCTCATGCACTCCAACACCTGTTGCATCTAGTGTGTTAGTGCACCTTGTGCATTGCCATGTGTATACTACTGCACTTAGTTCATTGTCACACTTGATGCATTAATGCATCACTTCTATTATAATTCCAAAACTATAAATACTCAAAGGAGAGAGCACAAAGAGACATTCATTCATTTTAAAAATTTTAAGTATCAATAATTGATGCTAACACTAGTGTTAGCATCACTCCTTGGGTATCACCCTCATGTCACCATCATCAAACTTGTTGCTAGGCCTAAGTTTCAATCCCATGGGGCCTTAAACAACCTATCTACATGAGTTTAAGGATAGCAAGCATTGATTTTTGGCATTTTAGGCAAGCTTTCCAAAAGCACTAAAGAAAATTTTTTTCTAAGGCTAGTTGTGTGAGGCACAACACTTATCCCCTATGTAAGAACCAACATTTTAATCTTAGTTTTAGCCTCATGGATTCTTTGGTGACTAATCTTGTTGGACATTTTTGCCAACATGGCATTAAGATCATACAAACCTCTTTGTTCACTCTTCAATGCTAGCGCAATCCATCCTGAAGAGATACTGACAAGAAAAGGCCCTATAATTCAATTCATGAGTGTGCTATTAGAGCTAAGCACACCCCATATATTTTTTTCTCTAAAACTTGAAAGGGAGAGGCTTTTTTTCAAGTGTCACAAGCTTATGAAAATTGAGATATCAATGTAAACGATGTGGTTTGGGAATGGTTTTTGTTTGATGTAGAATAAAGTTTTGAATATTCATCAAAATAAGCACAAACTTTTAGAAGTACCTACAAATGATCTCAAGTTAAATTTGATAGTACCATTACATTCAACACATTGAAAAACCTAAAAATTAATGCCATTGGTATGGATTTCATTATTGGTCTTTTGCGAGCATGTAGTGGCCATGATGCTATCTTAGTAGTTGTTGATTTGTTGACATAGTTTGCCCATTTCCTTGCCACATGATCATCAGTAAGTGCAATAGAAACTGCACATCTCTTTCTTGTAGAGATAGTGTGATTGGATGGTGTGCCACAATGGATTATTAGTGATAGAGATGCTCGATTCATGTCACATTTTTAGCAGGCATTTTAGAAGGAGATGGGTAGAAATTTGAATATAAGTTTAGCATAGCATCCATAAACTGATGGTCAAACTAAATGCGTGAATCAAATTCTAGAAGACATGTTGAGGGCCTATGTTTTGTAGTATAGAGAAGGTTGGGATTGGATGCTACCATTAGCTGAATTTGCATATAACAACAATTATTAAGAGAGTTTGCAAGCAACACCATATGAGATTTTATATGCTAGGCCATGTAGAACACCTTTATGTTGGGACATCATAGAAGATCATCAGCAGGTAAGCATAGATTTGGTGAGGTAGACTACAGAGCATATTTGAGAGATCTGAGATAGATTGAAAGTTGCATAGGTTAGGCAGGTAGCATATGCCAATCGGTGTCAAAGGCCACTAGAGTTTGTAGTTGGAGATCATGTATTTCTTCATGTTTCTCCTTTGAAAGGCCTTACTTGATTTGGCTGAAAAGGAAAATTGGCTTCTAAATACATTGGTCCATTTCAAGTATTATAACAGATTGGGAAAGTGTTCTATTGAATAGCATTACCTCCTCATTTGGGACATGCCCATGATGTATTTCATGTATCTATGTTACGTTGTTGTGTGCCTGATGAACATCATGTGATTAGCCATTCAGGAATACAACTGCAGTCTGATGTTAGTTATGTTGAGCAGCTAGTAAAGATTGTTGATCATATGGTGTGATAGCTACACAGTAAAGTTGTCCCTATGGTCAAAATTTTATGGAGTAGACATGGAGCTTCAGAGTCTACTTGGGAAGTGGAGACTGAGATACGTGTAGGTCATTCTAAGATCTTCCGGGAGGACGATTCTCAAGGAGGGAAGAGTGTTACATTCCACATAGAGCTAGTAGGTATGGTCATATTCTTATGATGTAGACATTACATGTGGAGTCCTGGTGGGTTTTCGGAGATGAGTTAATGTATTTTATATGTTATGAGGCTTTGTTTTTTTGTTATGATTATGATGTCTTTATATGCTTAACTAATGTGATTATGTACACTAGCCCTGTGTGATGTGTTAGACAGGTGATGTTGCTGGCAGGGGTGTGGGATTAGGGTACAAGAGCATTGATTCGGTATGTTTTTATGGTTTATGTGTGATTTTGGTATGTAGGAATTTGTATTATAGTACTATGTTGTGTGATGTTTAGGTGTGGTTTTGGCATGTGAATGTGTAGAGCGTATGATAAGGATCTCGTAGGTTCAAACAGATTTTGATTTGGAGTCCTAGTGTGTCTGTTATGCAAGTTTAAATTTCACAGTATTAGTGGCGGAGATGAAAAATAAAAATAACTTATGAAAATATTGTTCCAAAAAAAATAAAAATAAATAATTCAAGTTAAAAAAAAACCAAAAAGTAAAAGTCAAAGCGGATGTTGCACGTGACGTGAAAAAGAAAGTGGCTTATACATATTTTGTTTTTTTTTAATAAAAATAAACATAGGAAAAATTATAGTTGTAATGTCGCCACCATTTTTTTCTACTGTTGCCACCCAGAGCCTAAAGTAATGTGGCCTAACTTCATTTTTTTCCTTACTTTAAAATACGAGACCACTATCCCTTTTTCCACTACCACGTTTGGGTTTTCTATATTTCTTTCAGCAATAGAAACGCACAAGAGCATGTTTTCTTTTGTTTTCCTTTTTGCTCTCTTTTTTTTTTTTGGATTTTGAGCCTTGGAGATGCTTTTTGCTTGCTTTGAACTTGGATTTTGGATTACTACAATCATATTTACATGGCTGCAAAACTTGTTGAGAGCGAAATGGAGTCCTGTTGGATTTTTTAGGATTTTCTCCTTGTTTCAGCCATTCTATCCTAACAATTTTAATTGGTGGGTTGTCTTTACCTTTTTCTTGTATTTTTGTGTTGGATTAGTGTATATGATTATGTGATGTGGGCATGTGGGATAGATAGCTCAAGGATTGAGCTTGGACATGTTATTTTGTTTTCTTCCAAAATTATCCAAATTTGGTTACGAATTGGGGATGAATATATATGCAATGTATGAGATGATGTGGACTTGTGAACTATGATATGTGGTGTTGATGAGCCTCATATGATATGTTGTTTGTGGGGCCTATTGGGGCATAAGCGTTTTCTTGGGTATTCCAAACATTATTTTATTAACCAAATTTTGAACGTGCATAAATTTGCTTCCAAGAGTCCAATTTAGGTAAAATTAGTGTCATTGGAATTGTTTTGAGAAGTACTTCATAATTGTGGAATTAGTTTTCTCTTTGGGCAGATCTTATTTTGAAGGTTTTTGTAGTGGTCATTTGTATGGATGTACGTGTCATTTAAGAAATATGATATTGTTTTGTCATATCGAGGTCTTCATGTTGTTCTATTGCATCATGGTATTGGATCTGTGTGGTTATGTTTGTTTGGGTGTGGTGTGCGTATGACATGTGTTGGCTTAAGCTAGCCGAACTATGTATATGTTTTCGCAATGATGCTTTTGATGGTCGTTGGTGGGTGGTGCTAGCATGGGGGTGTGGATTGGTTGGTGATGAGACACCCTGAAGGTGGTATGGATTGACCTCCACTATGATGCATTGGTGAGGCTCCTATCTTAGGCCTTATCCTAAGAGTGGGAGAGTGTAGGTGTGTTCGTTCCTAAGGCTGGTTTGTAGCATAGGTGTGTTTGTCCCTATTGCTAGTCCTCCAAAAGGCTAGTGGTCGTAGGTTAGAGGTTGATGGACCTTAGTATCAGTTGGATAAATAAAAGACTAATAAAAGACCTGCAAGCAATGGTTGATATGAGTACTCATGGAAACATTTCATATGCTACACTAAGCACGGATATGCTAGCAACCGCGTGAGCTATGTATGTGATAGTATTGGTTTGTGAGTCATATCGTAGAGAATAGGTGTTTTGTTAGGAATATGATTGTGTGGATCATGGACTAATTATGGTATATTCATGGGTATGATGACATGGGCATGATAGATGATGTTGGATCATGGCTTGTTTGTGATTATATGGTAGTATGTTAGCTTTATGGGTGATATGGTGTATGCTTTTTTGAGCATGCATAAGACTAACAATAATTGTAGGTTTCCTTGTATCCCACTCCTCTCCTCTAGCACAGCACTTGTCAACCATCTAGTAGGGGAAGTGTAAAGGCTTCCCACTCAATTGTGTACTGACTTTATTTAATTACAAGTGAAAGGCGTAGGAGCTTAGATGAGCCTAGAGAGAGAGAGAGTAGATGAGGGAAAATTTTTCAGTGTTTGGTTCTGTATATTTTCATGTACAGTAGTGTGGACTAGGTATCCTTGTATGAAACTCTCTGTACTCTTCTATATATGATGATGAGGTTTATGTGTTTTTTGTATTTTTGCGATGCAATGTATAGTTTGCTTTATGTAGAGACATGCATTTATCTAATGTGATATATATCTTTGGTTTTTGGTATGGTAGGAAAGTTCTGTACCATTTGATCTTTCTTATTATCATGTATCCTACACATTATTGGTTTTAGTTATTATGCTTCCGTGCTAAGATTTCTTGATCCTATGCATCACCCTGCACTCACTAGGATGGGGTGTTACATGGTTGGTCAAAGTTCTAGTTAACCTTTGACTAAAGGTCAATGCCAATTAATGTGATAACATCAATAGTCAACATAATGACATTAGCTGCCATATTAGTAAGTCTAATCAACAACCATGTCAACAAGTCTAGTTAGCCATCACATCAATGCCATGTTAGGATCCTATCAACTACCACGTAGCAACCAACATTTCATGTCAACTATTTACAAAAGTAAAATTATGAGAAATGTTCTTCAGAAAATACATTGCATAAAAAAGTAAAAAATGAAGATATCATTTTAGTTATGATATATGTTGATGATATTATATTTGGAGGTACTAATGATGAAATAGTTGGATAGTTTAAGAAGGATATGATGTAGAAATTTGAAATAAAAGATTTGGGATTATTATCTTATTACTTAGATACATAGATTGAGCAGTTGCAAAATGGAATCTTTTTGAACTATCAAAAATATGTAGAAAACATGCTTCAAAAGTTTGAGTCAAGCATTGGCAAGCCTATTAGTAGACCAATATTAGTAAGTTCAAAAGTATCTAAGGTTACTAATGATAAACTTATGAATGAACATTTGTATAGGTCTATGGTGGAAGGTTTAATGTATCTAATGGTTACCCAAGCAAATATTTAGTTTGCAAGTAGTGTGATTTCAAGGTTTATGACATCATCATCTCATTTACACATGCTCTTTGCAAAACAAAATTTATGTTATGTTAAGGGTATAAGTTCTTTGGGTTTATTTTATGAAGCTAATAATAATTTAGACTTGTTGGGATATGTTGACTCTGATTGGGATGGATGTTTAGATAATTGTAAAAGTATTATTGGTTATGCCATGTTGCTTGGTTGTAGTTTATTTTCTTAGTGTAGTAAGAAGCAAACAAGTGTTGCAGTATCCATAGTAAAAGTGGAATATATGGTCATTCATCATGCAAGTCAATAATTAGTATAGTTAGAATAGTTATTAATAGAACTAACCATTCTAGTAAAAAGGCCTAAAAGCTATTAACTAATAGTCAACCAGCCATCGCAATGACAATAAATGTAGTACAACATGCTTGAACAAAGCATATCAAGAATACGTATCACTTTATTTTTGATTTGATTATAGAGGGTCTAATTTGTATTAAAATTTATCCCACCAGATATTAGCTAGAAGATTGGTTTACAAAGGCTCTTGACAAAGGAAGATTTGAAGAGCTATGTGAATAGTTGAATATCTTTGACATTAAGGTTAAGAAGGAGAATTGATGAAAGAAAACCACTTTCAGAAATATAACCTGGAGCCACACTAGGTGAAATACTTGTAGTAGTTCTTCATTTTCTTATGTGACCTTAACATCTAGGGGGATCTTGTTAGAGCTTTTTACCAACATGTCATTAAGGTCATACAAACCTCTTTGTTTACTATTTAATGATGGCATAACCCATCTTGAAGAGATATTACCAAACACAGGTTTGATGATTCAACTCATCACTATGCCATTAGAGCTAAGCACATCCCATACCTTTTTTCCTCTAAAACCCAAAAGTGAGGAGGTTTTTATAAGTGTCGTAAGCTTATGAAAATGGGATACCGATGTAAGTGATGTGGTTTGGGAATGCCTTGTATTTAGTGCAAAATAAAGTTTAGATATTCATCAATATAAGCATAACCTCTTAGAAGTACCTAAAAATGATCTCTTAAGTCAAATCTGATCATACCATTACATCCAACACATCCAAAAACTTGAGAATTAATCCCTTAATTACTAAAAGAGGAGTTGAGATTTAAAAGTTATAGTTGGTCAAAGTTATAGTCAATATTTGACCTAAAGTTCACACCAATTAAGGTGATGACATAAGTAGTCAATGTAATCCTGTTAGCCACCATGTCAACAAGTCTAGTTAGCAACCATGTTAACAAGTCCAGTTAGCCACAATGTTAGCACCACATAAGTGCCATGTCAATGCCATGTTAGCATCACATTAGCACCATTTTAGCATAATGTCAATGCCACATCAGTTGTCATGTTAGCTACCACATTAGCAATTAATACGCCATGTTAAGTACCACATTAGCAATCAATATGCCATGTTAGCAGGCAATTGCCACATCATTGTGCCATGCTAGCAATAGATCCTATAACTGTAGAAAAATTCTATGTTGGAAAACTAAATGATCCTATTCAGAATAGTTTAGCTTCAAGATTCACGAGCCTCAGAATGGATTTGAAGTGCCCTAAATGGTCTTGTTGATTGCTTAGGGATTTCAAAAATATGTTATCAAGAACAAGGAAATAGGCAAAAAAGGTGCAAAGAAAATAAGGCCAAACCAACTGTAAAACTTTTTATTAAATAATGTAAAAATAGTGTAAAGAAAATAAGCTTAGAGAGTATAGATTGATGGGTTTTAAAAACCTAAAAATATAGAAATATCTCTTGATACTGATGCAAGAGGTAGGTTGTGTTATGTGCTTGATTGCACCTTTATATTTGCTTGATCTACATTGCAAAGGCTATGAAAGGGCATAATAATCTATAATAATATCTCTATTCTTTGAAAAAAAATGTCTCTCTTTTCATCAAAAAATGCTCCTCTATGTGTTAAGAAGATCTAACAAAAAGTCTATTTGTCAAAAAGATCCTAAAAACTATGATGAATTTGGCATTTATGGGATTAGAATTCAGTATCCTGGTTTCTGTTATAGTTCCATATGCTCTTTGAAGCATTACGAAGTGTTTTTTGGCCATTCCCATGGGTAAAAAGTGTAGTGTATGTGTTATTAGCATTTTTGGCTTTTCCCATCATGTTTTGGCAGCATATTGGGCTTATTTTCATGGTCCAAATTTGTGTGTGAGCCACTAGTGTTTTTGGATTTTGTTGCCAAATTTGCTAGCATATTTGGGCTTTTTTCATTGCCCAAACTGTAGCTTGTGGGTAAGTTTAGTCCTCACATGCTACCCCACACACTAGTATAGTGTCTAGAATAGGATGGTGCAGCGTGTGGAGTAAAAACCCAATTTTTGGTAGCGTTTTTAATCATTTTGACACTCACACACTGACATAATAAAATTCATAGCATGTGGATTCTAAAAATAAATTTTTCATACTAAAAATGGCTTGAAATGTTTCCAAAAAAAGTTACAGGGTAGATTTTTAATGAGAAAAGCCCACTTATTTCTACCTTTAAATTCTCATTAAGTTACAATGAAAATTTTGGTTACTAGACATCTTATTGACTACATTAAATTTTCTTGAGATGGTTCATTGGCTTCTCTTTGTTGATGTTTTGAGGATTTACCTGAGAGCCATCAACAAAGAATGTGAAACACCCCTGCCGGTTCATCACCGATGCTTCCTTTTCACACTTGATTTTATAATTGTCGAATCATGCTAAGGAGTGCTCACAAAGGTGCGATAAGGTCACAATAGGATGTAAGAGTTTGGGATGAGATAATTTCTACATTGGTGGTCCATATAGTCATGTGAGGCTTACAAGGAATATCAAATGTGTTAACATCATGGTTATGCCATGGTGGTGATATGTTTGCTAATTAGAGAGGTCTTCATGCTTTGTGCTCAAACTGCTAGTTGCTTGATGATGTTTGAAGGAATCAACACTTGGTAATAGGCTTCTTTAGTGTAATAACCCATATTTTAGTAAAGGCTTCAACATGGTTGAGGATGGTTAATAATATTAATATTCAATTTTTTATATATGCATAATTAATTTTGCTTAGTATATGATAAATTGTTATTACTTAATTTTATCATTATGTATGATTAATGATTTTTACCTATTACTAATATGCACTAACTGGGTGAATGAGTTGTTGCAGGTTCTCATGAAGGCTATGGTATGGGCATGGTAAGGCTATGATGGCATGACATGTGATTTATCCATGTAATTTGTAATTTTAATTTTACTTTGATTATTGCTTAGATTAAAGGGGAGAAAGGTAGATGAGTCACATGGATCTTAGAGGTAGATGAGAAAGGGTAGCTAGGTCACATGGGTTAGGGGTAGATGGAGTAGGGAAGAAGCCTTTAAGTACCACACACTCCCTTAATCGAAAGCATTCTTAGCCTCTTAGCTCTTGGGTTGGAGGGCTGCTGGGTTAGAGGAGTGTGAGGAGCTTATTGGTCTAGGGAACACATGGGAAGACTTAAGTAACAAAAGCTAGCAACATTCTGGGCGAGTAATCTTAGCCCCATTTTCATGGTTTTTTTAGTTCATTAGGTTTTGCATAGATCGGGATTAGGTTTTGTTTGAATTGATGTAAAATATTATAGATATAGCATATTTGAGGATGGGTATTGTTGTTACATTCTGAATCTAAAATTTCATTGCATGATTTGTTGATTTTTCTTTATTTATAACACTTGCTATGAATTTTGCATTTTGAGGGTTTAGGATGATTTGAAGAGTTCTCAGTAAATGTTCATATCTCTCTCTATATTTCGAATCTGGTAGTGATCTACTATTTTTGGATTCCTTAAGACATTGTCTACAACTTTGATGAAGTAGTTAGATCGTAAGTCATTGTAGATAAGGCATCACATGTTATTTTTCCAACACTATCCAAAAGCATAATAATTTCAGTAGGGTCTAGAGTTAAGGATATATCTTTGGTTTTATTGCTTCTATGATTTGGAATCTGTAATATGATACTTACAACATATATACTATCTAGACCCAAGTGGAAGCATAGTGATGAATTGTATTTTGCTTGGCTTCAATATCAGATATCTAGTACTGGAGCTCTGATATTGGATACCCGATATTAGGGCCCATGAAGCAATGTCAGATATCTGATATCATGGCATGTGTGTTGGCCTATAAATATAGTGCTTGGATGCATGGTTTGGACATTAGTTTTTTCATAGTTTTTTGTCATAGGTAGCGAAGCTCTTACAATTTGTTTTCTCTATAGTTGGAATAATTTCTAAGTGCCCATGGAAGGAGTTTGAGTGTGTATGAACCTTTGTTTGAGCAATGATGTACCTAAGCACAATAGTGTAATGGGAATAAAGATGAGCCTTGTGATAATCCTTGTAGCATTGAGAATAGATTAATGTTTCCTTTGATGCATTTGTTGTTTATGCACTTTTCTTTGATGCACTTTAATTAAGCAATTAATTTCTAGTTGTTAATGAACACAAGCGTGACCACTTCGAGCATACATGTAGCACTTGGTAATATAGAAACACTTAACGTTTGGTAACCCAGTAGTGCTACATGCATTCATGATGTGTCTGAGGAGTGGGAATGGCTACTTGTGTTAAGCTAGTTGGGAAATAGATTAATTAGATATTAAAATCCTCTATGTTTCATCCTTGTTGTAGGTGATTAAACTTTTAAAATATAAAATAATAAAAATCATATGGCTCACTTTGGACTAGACCATACATGACAAAGCTACCACTAGTCCAAGTGGGAAGACAGCAAACTGCGATCAAGGCATAGCGATCTAGATGCCACAACTAGTCCCATCCACAAAATTTGATCGGATCATGTGTGAATGATTGTGATTTGTATGGTTGGGTGTAGCGGTACCTCGCCGCTCATCATTGGCATCGTTGCTAGGGATGGTGCTAGTTATCTAGATTAGTTATATCATAAACAATCATTGTAAAAGTATTAACGATTTATCTTTAGAAAACATTAATATTTTAAGTCACATTATTAGACAAAACCATATCTTCTTCACATAGAACCAATAAAGCATTGTATGATGAGAACACTCGTAGGAGAAATGATAGGATATATATTGAAGAGAATTGTAGTGAACAACCTCAAATAGGGGTTTCCTATGCTCATTTAGACCCTTACTACACTCAAAGACTACATTCAACTAGTGTAGATAATCCTAGAGGAGATGGAGTAAGTCCTAGAACAAGGAGGAGCTCAAGGCCTAGGACCTTGTCTAAACCTAGACAAGATAAATCAAAGGACCAAAGGGAGAACTATAGAAGCCATGGCGATTCTCCCAGCTTGTCATCTTCCTCTTCCTCTTCAACGTCTAATTCTAACGAAGATGAATGTAGGTATAGAGATAGAGATCCACTAGGGGGTCGAGATAAAAGTAGAAATCAAACCCAAGGGTGAAATATAAACATCAAAATGAGCATAGAAAAGATTGTTATAATCAAATGAATAGAAATATTAATTTTCATCACAACATGTATGATGACAATGAACCCTTATTGGCCACTAAGAGCCTGATGTAGATCATGAAGGTGATTAAGATACCTAATAGGAATTGCAGGGATAGTCGTTTACCTAGGCTTAGTATAAATAGTATCCCTAAATTTGCAGGAGGCTACAATTCAGATCCATAACATCATCTACAATCCTTCCATGATGCTTGTGTCCAATACAACATTGAAAGTGGGTGGCAAAAGCTTAAGCTCTTTCCTAGGACATTAATCGATAAAGTTGAAATGTGGTATTGATTGTTGAAGCCAAACTTAATGCAACAGTGGTCCACATTGTTAGAACTTTTCAACAAGAAATATCAAACATATGTAAGGGTGTCCAACCTAAGGAGATATATCCAAGGATGGGGACAAGAATAATGTGAACCCTTGGACATGGCCTTAGATAGATATTTTTCTCGACTGAATTGATGCCTAGGCCATGGTTTCTTTGAGGAAAGGCAACTTTTCCACAAGATAGATGGACTTTGTAATGAAACAAGGGAGATCCTTAGGATGTATGCTTTAGGTCAATTATACAAGCTACGAACCTATCAAATCCGAGAGCTAATCGAGCATGTGGAAAAGGAAGAAAGAGAGCTATGCAAATGGAAGAATGTTGAGGAAAATAACTAGGATCCAACTCTTTAAAAGAAAAGCATCCATATCTACGATAAGGAAAAAGAGGTAGCTATCATAGAGGAGAGAGTAGCGCAAAAGGAATCAAGTGATCACAATAAATAGAGGAAGCATAACCAAGAAATAGTTAGGAACACTTTTTGGCAAATAGGAAAAATAGCTGAAGGAAGTGAGGCTATAGACTCAACCACAGATGAAGATAATGGATGTGACATTTGCAGATATGACCATCCAAAGGATCACTGCTTGGTCTTGTTGCATCTACATGAATATTGGGTAGGGGCATTAAATATGAAGTTTGTCTAGAAGCACATGCCCAGGAGATTTCCTTTTCCACAAGGTAATTTTAGATAGTCCTACAACCAATCGTACTATCCTAGTGGGACTTCTTATCAGCCTCAAAACTACTATCAATCGAAGTGGCAAAACCCACAGTTGTGGGGAAGGCCATCATCAAACCAACCCTACCCTTATTGCCAATGAAACCCATCTAGGTATTATGTTAAAAAACCCATTTCCCTAACTAGTTCCACTTCCTCTACCTCAAACTGCTACTATTACTCTCTCGAATATCATCAATCGACAACATCTTATATGAGATCACTACCTCACAGCTCTTACCCTCCATCATATCCTCAATATTATCATACTCACCTCCACCATATGTCACCTTCAACAACACAAGAAGGTTTAGCACCACAACATCAACGAAATAATGCTGCTTGTGCGACAAACACACATAAAAATGATAATTCTAGTAGATCTCCACCACAATCTTGGAAACACCCTTCCTTTAGGATAGTTTCCATGTGTAAGCACAATACTCATGGACCTACTGATGAGTGGTGAGGTACCCCTACACTCAACCATACGAAACGAGCGTAGCACGCACGATCCGGTCGAACTCCGCAGACTAAATGCCTAAACGACCCATGGAACACTCGGGGTTAATCATTCGTTGTCTTCCCAGACTTACTTGTTGTTGTCACGGTGTATGGTTAAGTAAGTTTGAGGTATATGATTTTTATATATTTTATGGTTTTTTCTCCTATGCTAAAGGATGAAGGGTTGAGAGAACTAACTAACTCTAACTAAGGACCTAAGTCTAAATTAACTAGCATCAGCATTCGTTCCCACTAACCATACACACCCTGAAGTATGCAACTGTGGCTACCAAATGCTAATCGTTACTGGGATCACCACACGTAACGCACGTGCTTGAAGTGGTTGTACTGAGGCACTTAACAAGCCTAAACGTGATGAGTAGTCGGTTCCTTGACTAGCCGTACACACCCATAGATGCTCGGAATCAAGTCGTACTCATCCCGCGTTCTAGGAGTTGAGGGTGAGAGAGACTAATCGTGATGAGTAGTTGATTCCTTGATTAGCCGTACACATTCGTCAATGCTCGTAATCAAGTTGTACTCATGCACTGCAAGGTTTATCCACAAAGTTCGTCTTTATTGCTGTACACAACTTGCGTTCAGGTACAAATTGCTCGAATAAAGATCCGTTCACTTGGGGACTCCTACTGCGGGCACATGGAAAATATTCCTTCTCTGGAGTGATCAAACTGCCAGAGTTTCCCTACTTTAAGCCTAGGATGGGAAATAAGGGGAGTGTGGCCTCTTATTTATAGATTTGGCAACGGACCGCGATATCGCGTATGCGATATCACAAGGGACGACGGGATATTGCGTATGCGATATCGCGGCCCATGCGATATCGCGTCTCATCATACCCCCATGACTGAATGAAAACTTGTCCTTGAGTTCCTTATAATAATATCGAGAAGGTATGGAATTATTGAGGGGAATGGAACTAATGGGATGACATGTGAACGGATCATCATTACAAGACTTTACAGACTGGTGTTCATGACAACAAGGGTGAACACCTTATTACAATGACATCAGGCCTTTGTTGCCAGCTTGAGAGAAAGAGAGAGATAGAAAGAAGTGTTGTTGCTGCCAATGCCAAGATTGCGCTTTTCGTTGTTCTTCGATAATCGCGCTATCCATCTTGCTCCTTGCATAGCTCTTGTAGCGCTGCCCCATTCCATGTGTTTGCTCTAGATCCAATCCGTTCTTGCATGATCGCCATCTGCACGCTCAACATAGTCTTATATTAGCAAGGGTAAATGAATCATCATGTAATTGATACCTTGCTTCGGTGTAGGTCCATTGGCTAGGTTGTGGTATGGATGATATGGATCGGGAGATGTAGTAATGATGACTACCGAAGGTGTAGGGGTTAGGAAGAAAATCAAAAATTTCAAGGCTAGGAGAAAATTGAAAAAATCGGGCCCTGTACCCCCATGACTAATCGCGAACCTCCGGTAGCGTTAGAATGGAGAAAGAAAAGAAGTAAGAAAGAGAGATAAAAAGGGACAATTGAAAACATCAGTGAAATGGATGTCAAGATGGTATTGAAAAAAATAAAATTAATTACAAAATGTTAAGGGAAAGTAGTTAACTAATGCTCCAAAGAGGAATGCCAGTGGGTCCTCCCCAAAGCAGGCTCATGCCCTTAATGCCCTGAGAAACCCACATTCAAAGAGTCCGTAGGCTCCGGAAATGTCATTTGGAACAAGAGTTAAAGTCTTAACCATAAGTGTTTACCAAAATGAAAACAATGCATCTACCAAAATATATACACTAATGATACAATCGGCAATGAGGTGAATAATGGAGAGAAGGATGGAGAGGAGAGAATGGAATGGAATCCCAAGGACAAGGTGGTGTACAGCCCCTTGTGTGTGTTATGATTAATGTGACGTGGAAAATCTCATTCCAACTCCGGCCTCTAACAAACCATGTCCAGTGACTTTGCATCAATGCATTCGGCCAAACCATCCACTTGAATAACAAGAATGCATCTCTAAAGAGCCACCACCATTCCAACAAAACAAAGGAAAGAAGGAGAAGCGAGAAGGGCCTTAGTTAGAGGGAACACTTTTGGTTCCATAACCA
>MNCI01003515.1:482865-517003 GCA_015680685.1 Gnetum montanum
ACGACAGTAGCCGCGCTGACTGAAAGCGCAAAGAACAAGAACAAGAAGGTGCCCACAACAGCGTCCGAGGCCACGGCTGGTGCTGGCACTAGCCAAGCCACAACTTCCCCTGCAGACCCCCCAACCAAAGCCAAACTTTGAGCGTAAAGATCGTTCAAAAGATGCGGCTTTACCTGTGAAGCATTCCGAATTGCTGAAACAACTGTTAGTGGCAGGGCACATTCAACCTAAGAAGGTGTCCAAGGAAGCTCTGAAGCATCACAAACATCACTGTGAATTGCTGAAGGACCCTTCTTTAGCCTTACCTAACGAACCGGCAGTTCCGAGATCTTTCAGGCTCGACCGTTTCTGTGACTACCACCAGATGTGTGGTCACTACAGGGATTACTGCTGGGCGTTAAAGGATGAAATTCAATGCATGATCGACGAAGGTCATCTAAAATTAGACATCAGTAACCCCACGCGTCTAGAAAACCAAACACTGCATGTATATAAGGACCCATTGAACGAAAACAACGATCCTTATACAATCACTGTGGTAAGTACGGACGGTGAGCGTAAGGGACCGCCAAAACAGCCTTTTGTCTTGCGCGTACCCGCTAGCTCACCCAGGGGGCCAATCGTTTCATCGGCAGCCAGTGGCGTCTTGAGGCCACCCTTCATTATATAGGCACCTTCTCACATAAACCCTTAGTCACGCAATAACGCCCAAGCCGCGGCCTTGTCCGCGCCCACGCCTAGGGCACCCTTCATTATCAGGGCGCCAAAACCACAGGCTGCTCCTCTCACGCAGGGGCAGACCTCTAGCCAGAATAACCAACCATCCCCTCCCATGCGAAAGGGAGAGGACACCTCAGTTAGCGTAACAAAGGACCAGTTTACCCTCGGCTTCCCTAAGCCTAGGCCCCTGGCCTCTACACCTTTGTCTATGCCTCAGAAGCAAGATAAAGGCACAGAAACACAGTCGCCTCCTCTTGGCAAGGAAAAGAGTACCCCTTCAGCCAACGTTGTCCCACCTCGAGAGATCCATCTCTTGGGACGAATGGAAGAGGACAAGGGATGCAAGCAACCTACCCAAGAGAAAAATCTCCTCGACGCATTTACGCAACTTAGACAGGCTCTCAAACAAAAGAACACAACTCTGAGCCTGTACGACTTGCTTATGACATCTCACGAACACCGTGAGGCTATGGTTCGCATGCTGACATCCATATCAGTGGATGAAAGCTTGCCAGCGGAGGAGGAAGCGATACATGCTGTCATGTTTCCTCCCGAAGCTGAACAACCTACGCCTTCCTCGCTGACCTTCCACGAAGGATCTATCAAAGACGATCCTGAGAAAGGTCGGGTGACAACTGAACCTATGTTTATCACTATCCGGGTCAGTTAATACTGGATCCGGAGAGTGCACGTGGATGATGGCGCAGCTACCAACGTCATTCCCTATTCCATTGTGGATAGGTTGGGACTGGTCGACCAAATCACTCCCACGACAACGACCTGCGTAAAATCGTTCAACGGGGCACGGGTTCAAGTCAAGGGGACGGTACGCATAGAGTTTGTGGCGGGTGACCAGTTCCCAACGGAGGCCACCTTCCTAGTCGTCGAGGAGATGCCAGGGTTCAACCTGATCTTGGGGAGGCCGTGGTTAGTCAACTGAGGGCAGTTTCATCACCGATACACTAGGAGATACACCTTCCCTATGCTGGAGGGGAGGTTGTGATACGCGGTGATGAACTCGCCCCCAGGACCATCAATAACATTGAAGAAGAACGGGGTTCGGAGGTAGAGACGATTGACGATTAAACCCATCTCCAAACCCCTCAACAAACCAACAGTGAAGGTGATGGTTTAGTTTGGGCCGACCTACCGTTTCCGGATGGCAGCGTAGAGGAGGCAAATCATAAGTCTCCTCACCCTTACGCAGCGACCAACGTAAAGGCCATTAAGAGACAATTACGTATCAATGGTTGAGCAATGGTCTTTGTGTACGACATCATGCCTTTGCCAGTTATCGCGGTTCGTACTTAACAGTTTCTTTTGTTGCAACAAATTCTTTTTTATGCTACATTCGCCTTCTGCTTTTACGCTTGTCATGTCTTACGTTTTTATCGTACCCGTGTTATTCCTGTTATTATACCATTTTACGCATTTACGCACCATTATATTCTATTACCTTTTACGCTTAAAATGGCCAACAACGGCCTTAAACTAGTTACGCAGAATTAAGCATTATCATCATTTACACTTTCTCTACATTACGCATGCAATGGCCCATAACGGCCTTAAACTAGTTGCTAGGTTACATAGAGTCACATAGTGGCCCGCAACGGCCTTAAACTAGGAATTACGCTCTATCATTATCACTTAGGTGAACTTTTCAACAATTACGCTCGCACTCTATCGGCAAAATGCAAAAACGAATAAAAAAATGTGTAACTAACATTAACGCATCCACCAAGTTTTATAATACGTCTTTTCCGTCATTCGCAAAATGATGTTCCACTCAACATCAATAAAACTATGTGTAAATTATAATTACGCATTCGCCCTACTGCCACTATCACCGGTATCTCTTAAATCCAGATCCAGCGCTAATGGATCGTCCTTCAATGGGCCGTCGTTTCTAGGAATGATTCTTTCACGAAAAGTGTCCTCTTTTCGAGGTCCTCATTCCGGCGCCGGCTCCACGGAAGGACGCTCCTCATTGTTGCATTCTTCTGCCTCTTCCTCTGCTTCTGCCGGTCCCTCTGCTAACTCCTCAGCTCGTTCGTCTTCCCTATCCTCGGCTGGTATCTGAACACAGTAAGCACATTAGTTACACAAGGCTTAACATCACAATCAGAAACACAAACTAAGTCGCGCGTAAACTTACTTGTGACGGCCCTGCTTCCGCAGCAAAGGGGAGCTTGTCCAGACCAGCCCACAGGCGCTTCATGATCTCTTCTTCTGTTAGATCTGGCCATACGTCCTCTCCCAAGGGAGCCCCGGCCTTCACTTTCCCTTTCTCCACGCTGCTCCAGCGGGGTGGGTCCGGGAAGAAAGTAGGGATTGAAGCCTGACCCCCAGGGAAAGTCATTGCTCTTTCGGGGGGCTCACTGACAGTCACCTGCTCCTCGAACTTCTTGAAGGCATTAGAAGCACCGATGACGTCCTGAAAGACTTCTAAGGACCGGGCCCTGACTGCAAGATCTCGGTAGAGTCTCCGATAAGCAATGCTTTCCCGCTTGTACAAGTGCTTGTGGTCCTTCTCCTTCTGCCCCCATTCTTGCACGCTTGTACAATAATCCCTCCAATCCCGGCTTTTCTGGGCTAGGAGTTCTATCTGCATTCGCTGCTCAACTAACGCGCGACTGATCTGTACACTGTGTTTGATGGCTGTCCAATACCGGGAGTAATCGACAACAGCAGTACGCCAGTCTTCATCTCCTGACGCTCGCGCCTGTAGGAAGTCGCACCGCGATTTTAAGTCTCTGACCTCTTTGATCAGAGATTCAACCCTCTACTCCGACCTCTGCAACCTTTTCCACAGATTCTCATTAACGCCCTTACTCTCCCATAAGGAGCGTTTCGAGCGTAACGCATATTTACGCATTTCCTCATAAATGTGGCGTGGCACGGCTGCTTCATTGGATGGTGGCTCCACTATGTCCAAGTCAATGGGCTCAGTGGGATCCCATCGGAGGTGAGCTCCTAACAGAAACAATCATCAGCGTCGATGACACATTACCTTTATGTAACATCACAAACTGATTACAGCCATAACGTACCCGCTCCAGGTTCGACGAGTTTCAGGTGCTCGATGATGTCGCTAACGACGCCTTCCATGAAGGAAAATTTATCAGGGAAGTCTCTCCACGCTCTGCTCATAGCGACAGACGTGGGCGTGTCCTCTTCGCCTGTAGTGTAATCTAGTTAGAAATCTCACTTATTTACAGAAATCCTGCAAACACGCTAACATATCCATTACCTCTACCGGTGACAGTGGCGATTTCGTCGACATTTCCCATATCCCTTTCCCTTTCACGCACTTGAGTCTGTGCGTCGCTGGTTCCAGTAGCTGGGGCCTCCTCACGCACCCGGGCGTGTACGCGGCTCACACAACTGATGACTATCGTGACCAGATTTGCCATTCATACAATATAGTAACCAGCAGATTTGCCATTTTATCCTAGAAAATATAGTAACCAGATTTGGTCTCCCGATGACTATCGTGACCGACAATGGGCCGCAGTTTAGTAGCACGGAAACCAAATCCTTCTGCGATAACCTAGGCATCAGACAATCTTTTTCTTCCCCTTATTACCCGCAAGCGAATGGTCAAGTTGAGGCGACGAACAAAGTGATCATCAATCTGCTCAAGAAAATGCTCGATGGCAACAAAAGGCGGTGGCACGAACAGATTCTCTATGTGCTATGGGCGTACCGTACTACGTGTAGGAAAGCTATGGGTAGTACGCCCTATAGTCTGGTTTACGGGTCTGAAGCAGTGCTGCCCCTCGAGTTGCAAATTCCCTCTCTGAGGATGGTCCTCTCTGCGGTTATAAATGAGGCTCAACACACCGAGTCTCGAATTGGGGATTTGGATTCAGTCGAAGAGAAGCGGATATAGGCTCTTGACGCAATTGAAAGGTATCAAGATAAACAAAGACAAAAGCATCGTCACAACCTTCAGCAACGCCTGATCAAGAAAGGAGATCTTGTTCTCAAGGCTGTGCGTAACCAGTAAGCAAGTTCTCTGCAAACTGGGAAGGCCCTTTCTTGGTGATCGACGTGTACAGTAACGGAGCATTCAAGTTAGCAGACGTCAACGACAACGAATTAGCAAACCCTGTAAATCATGTGTACTTGAAGCGGTATTACATCTAGCAGCATCTATGGTGTCGACAGCAGGTATGGCACTGAGCATCCGCTACGACGTTAAACTTGCACTAAGCGTCCGCTACGACGTTAATCCGGCACTGACTGACCGCTACGACGTAAAACTAGCATGCCTTGCACGCGTTCGCCACGACGCTAAACTGGCAAGTTGTGACCGTTCGCTACGACGTAAAACTGACAATGTTGTACAGGTCCGCCAAGATGAAAAACTGGCATCCTTCGCACAAGTCCGCCACGACGCTAAACTGGCATGGGTAAGCAGCCATCTGCTGAGACGTAAAACCAGGACAGATCTGTCCCTGGGTCATGACGCGAAACTGACACCCACAACACGGTCTGCTGAGACCATAAATCAGACATACCACCGTCCGCTATGACAAAAAACTAGCACTTCTCGGTCTGCCCGGACTTTAAACTGGGACCATGGTCTGCTGAGACTTAAAACTAGCAATGGCAGTCTACCGGGACTTAAAACTGGGACTTGCAGACTGCTACCATGTAAATCAAGGGAGCGTGATCATCTCTGTACAGCTGCGCAACCAACAAGGTGGGATACTGGGATAGTCTCGGCGCCGCCACCCCACTGGCATCCTACTGATTCCTCGGATAAGCTAAGAGGCATCTTACTGATCCCTCAGAGATGCTGCGCCGCACCCACCGTAGTGGTAGTACCTCTGAGAGTTTAGTCTCGCCAGCCGGAGCCCCGACGAAATCCTCGTCGACAACGGCCTCGGGAACCTTCGCCAATCATCACTATCGGACGCCGGCTTCGCAAATTCATCTGGCTGGTTCCTTATACAACCAGTTAGGTGCACTGTGTCTGATCCCTTTTGGCGAAGACATGCTGGGTCAATCATCAGGATTGGCGGCTTCGCCCACATGCTCCGGCTCCTGCTTTACAGCCCAATCGCTCTATCTCGCATCAGACGGTGTTTGTTTCAACAACCTCGCCTCTTGTTCGCATGAGCAATGGTGTCCTCTGCTTGCTTTTGTGGTTGCAGGTTACTTGCCTTGGAGAATGTCGTCCAAAGGTACGTCCATCTGAGTGGTGAAGTACAACAGTGTGTTGAAGTGGCTGCTCGGGTTTGCCCAACCACCTAGATTTGCATGCCTGTACCTCTTGTTTCCGTTCATCCCCACCACCCGCTTCCCATACGTAAAAGCTATATACGCAAGTATCTATTTTCCGCACTCACACTAGCAGAGATATCGCAGAAGTGATGCGCCATGCTCCTTTTGCACGCATTCCTGCTATAATCAATGACAGAGAGATCTCAGGTTGACGCGCTACGCTCGTCTGAAAGCATTCCTGTTGACATCAGCGTGCGTACATTTCTGTGCATTCAGTAAGCATATTCCATGCTCCTACCAACCTGACCCATGTTATGTCTTCCCCGAACCTGTTTCCCACCATGCCATTCTATCTCCCATTCCCTCCAGCTTTGCTCTTCCATGTTGACGGGACAATCCTTGAGTAGCCATGGATGGACGCTGTTCTTGCTTCTACCAATCCGGTGTTTTGTATTCTTTGTCGACGTCTTTCGGGTAAGCCCTCCAACCGTCAACAAAGAGGGGCCATTGAAACATCGTAAAAAATCGCGATTCGGCCTCAGGCAAAGATTCGCAATTCAGGCAAGGGCACACCTCAGCATTCCAGAGGGGGGAATAAGACAGAGCAGCACCAAGAGGCGTGTAGCATCATGTCTGCAACTTCTTGTGCAGATTCCTAATCTTTCTATGCTTTTGCTGTTTACGCTATATCACGCGACATAGCGTAATGACGCTTAGCGTGATGGTGTTTCAACATAGTCCGGCATCAGAAGGATAGTTGCTTCAGCATAGGGAGAAGCTTAAGCAGCGTGATATGCGATTTCTTGTGCATTTTGGCTAAGTCTTTCGTTCAAAGACAGGTTTACGCTCTGTTACGGACGGTAGCGTAATAAGCTCTAGAACAGTCAAAGGCAAAGTCTAAGAAAATGCGACTGCTCAATCATACGCTGATCACGCAACGGAGCGTATCGTAGCATATTGCGTCGCCAAATTAGACATTGTTTACACTTCACTACGCGCGGCTGCATAAGCGAGCGTAAAACGGCTTTAGTTCCATTATCCCCATGTTACGTTACGCTCATACACGCAACACAGCGTGAATGAGCGTGATGTAACCCAAGACAGTTGAAACATGCCCAACGCGCGTCTCTTCTTTACACGCACAATACGCGAACGAGTGTATTGTGCATAATCAGGAAGTTTGACGCAAAATTTGTCAAACCAAAAGTGCCCGAAACACGCGGGACACACATCATCAGGGTTGCGCCGTTTCCACGGAGCGTCGCAGCCTATAAATACCCCAGTTGACAAAGATACAGGGGTTGGCAAATCAGAGAAGCAAAAAGGCATTTTTCTGAGCACCAGAGCACTTATCTCTTTTGGAGCAGAGACAGAGAGCAGCCCCTTGGCAATTTTTGACAGCATCACCTCACAGCAGAAACAGAGCACGGTTCGCTTTGAGCACTGGCGACAGGAGTAATCGTTCTGCTAGGAAGACTCTATTGGTCAGAAACAGTTGATCGGTAGACGTCAGAGCTTGGCCTTCCTTGCATCTCGGCTTTAGCCCACGAGGTAGATCGGGCTTCTTTTTGGACCGTTTTGCTTGTTGTTTTGTGCTTGCTTCACATCCAGTAATCGGGGATTCCCCAGTGTAATTTCTCATACAAAATATACATTTTCAAGTCAAAGCGCAGATCTTGAAACTACGTGCTTCTCTTATGTCAGCCTCCTTTTATCGTGTTTAGCGTTATCGCCGTTGCAATCCATCTACATCATTTTCCCCTCGTTTTACGATTCCTTGAATCAGATCATTTTCACGAAATACTCATCGGTTTACTGATTAGTAAGTCCCTGTCTGATCGACAAGACTGTTCAGGGCGCCGCGGATTCGTTTTTTCCTAGCATAGCCCTCGCATGGATCCATGGTTAAAACTGTGTACACGGAACTTGGTCGGTATTTTCCAGCTGCTGACGTTTTTCAGCGTTACAATGGGTACTTGTGTTAGGCTAGTTAGGTAGTAGATTAATTAGATATCAAAATCCTCTATCTTTCATCCTTGTTGTAGGTGATTAAACTTATAAAATATAAGATAATAAAAATCATATGCCTCACTTTGGACTAAACCATATGTGACAAAGCTACCACTAGTCCAAGTGGGAAGACAACGAACTGCAATCAAGGTATAGCGATCTAGATGCCACAAATTATCCCATCCATGGAATTTGATTAGATCATGCGTGAATGCTTGGGATTCATATGGTTTGGCATAGGGGTACCTTGCCACTCATCACATAGGAAATTATCATGTGTAGTTAGAGTTATGGTTCCATCTTTGAGGGGTGTCTGAATCTGTATAGAAATCTAATATGGAGATTCATCTATTAATATCTCCATATCTGTAACTAAATTTTTCTAAAATTTTTATGAGACTTAAACATGGATGTTATATTTCCAATTGAAGTGGAAGGAGTTAAAAAGATGATTGTTTGATAGAGTTATATGAGATTTGCTGTTGATCAGTCATTATGTCTCTATTTCTAATTGTCTATAATGTTGGATTGATATATATTGTCTATAATGTTCAACTGATATCTATTTTTGTGAATCATTAATTATTAAGAAATTTGTAGGGATGTGTGAGTTATAGGATTTTTATTTGTAGTTGTTTAGTTTGCCTATCATCTTGTTTGAGATTGTGAATTCTAGTAAAGTTGTTAGAAGATGTGTATCATTTTTTGATTTTGATCCTTGACATTGGTATGTCTCTTTTGAAGTTCTTGCATATTACCGATTGCAAATTGTTGAATGAATATGAATTTTAATTTATTGTGAATCTTTAAATATTTAGGATATATATTTTAATGAGTTTGTTCTAGTGATTAGATGTTGAAATCTTGGAGAATTTGGATCTATTGAATTGAATTTTGTTGGAGTCTTGGAACATTGGATTTGTTGGGACATGCATGATTATTGATTTTGGAATTATTCTAGAACATGTTAGATGTTGGAATTCTGGATGACATGTTGGATTGATGGTCCTTTTTTTGGCTTATGTAAATATGATGTTGAGTCCCTCCACAATCAATTTCGATTTCTCATCTTTTGATGATTGTGAGATGGCTAGATGACACCATGGTTTGATTTTTTAATGTGTGTTTGGATAATGGAGCTAGCACCAAGTGTGTCGCTAGTTGGAGATGAGGCTCCTTGGAGTTGTGTTTTATGATTGATCCCCATTGTTAGTGCACCAGTGTAGCTCTTGTTGTAGGCTCCATCTAGTAGGAGAGGATGATCCATGGTTCATTGGTCTTGTTTGGATTTTTGACATGTTTGTGATGGATGATATTGGATTTTGTAGTGGTTGTATGTTTGGATATGCTTTGCTTTGATTATTTTGCAGGTTGTCATGCCCTACCTTGCCCCCATGATACCTATTCTTAATTCAGCTAGAAGATGGTTCCAAGGTTACTCACTTAGTGATTGTTGATATTTTTGTTTTCTGTATAGGTACTTTAGGCTAGGAAGAGCATGGAGTACATGTGGTATCTAGGAGATGCTCATAATACTAGATGAAATTACATGTTATTCATAAGTAGATGTATATTAATTTGATTTATGTGTTTGATATTTTATAGTAGACTTTGTATAGATTATGAATTATGTAATGACAATGAGAACTTATCATATTTCTTTATGTAATATGTTTCAGATGAGATCATTATGGAATTTATGATGCCACTGATGTAAGATTTCTTTAAGTAGATGCTTATAATCTAACTCTTTATTACTTGTATATCTATTCATCTTAATAATAAAAGATATAATTTATTCCCATTATCTTGTCATCTAATCTCTTCTTCCTCTTGGTCATGGCTAAACCATACTTCCTTTGGTTGCGTTAGAATGAAATAATCTCATTATTTTCCCATGACCAACCTTTGGTATTTGTTGTTACCCCACGTAATGCTCTTCATCATAAGGGTAGGAAGGAGGGTGTTATGTTTGGCCACTTGGCTCTCTCTTGTTTTAGAGAGTTGTTGATTTGCATAATTTTCAGGCTACATTGTTCTTTTTTCTTTCTTTGCATTTTTTTCAATTTTTTATGAGAGTAAAACCTTCATTGGCCTTTGTTGCCAAGGTTAAACTTTGTTTTTTTTTTCACTGAATGAGATGTGTTACATTTAATAAACTTGAATGGTAGAGCCTATTGAAGGAGAAGTCTCATGACCATGGTGCATGAATGTCAAACATGGATTTTCATTGTTAGCATGGTAAGGAGGGTTACAATTTGGTTATGGGATTATGGCTTAGAAGGGGTAATGGGAATGATGTGAGGTGAGCAATGTTGACAAGATCAAATAAGCTAACTGAATCTCATGTATTAAGATGACATGATGAATTACCTTTTTTGATGAATCACACTCTACTCCACACACTACCATAGCATGTGGGACTTGATCTGTAGCACACGAAGTTGAACTTGGAATTTTGGTACGATTTTTGACTAGGTCTTTGGCATTTCTAGGCTTCTAAGGGCCATGAGAATATGTTTGCAGTTTGTAGGACCATTCAAGGCAAAGTGTGAGCTATATTGATTAGGTTTAGAGCTTTTTTGGTGTCTACATGTTGCCCCACATTGCCATACCAGGTGGGATAGGTTTCTCTAAGGTGTGAGGTCAAATCCAATTTTGATAGCTTGTGAGGATCACTTCCTTAGTTGATTCTTCATCCTATGTCTTGGAGGACTCACCAAGAAACTCATGAGTGCTTTGGAGCATGGTGAATCTTGGGATAGGGCTCACACATTATTCCACATGTTACCATAGTGTGTTGGGTAGGTGCTCTAGTGTGTGGAACCTAACCATGCTAATTTGAGATGATTTTGGCACTATTTTTGGCTTAACTAGGCTCTTAGTGTAGCATTTAGACCATGGGAGGAGTTCTACAAGTTGTTTGGTCATCTTGGGTAAGATATGGTCTATAATAATCAGGCTTGAAAGTTTTGGATACCCCACATGATGCCATAGCATGTGGAATAGGTCTCCCTAGTGTGTGGATAGTTAAGCATAAATTTCTAGCATGTGTGGATGAAGCTTGTAGCGTGTGGACAACTTTGGTGGATGATGAACATGTTAGAAAATTTTTTGGACTTTTTCAAGCTTTGGTGGGACACTCCAAATAGTGTATGACCAAGTTCAGGATGCAAAATTGTTTATTATTACATCACACATTGCTCCACATGTTGAATGTGTGAAGCTCATGTGGATAACGTATGATATCTTGGTTGGATTCTTGGCATTAAAACCTAACATTTGAAAGCTAGTTTCTTTCCCAATTCATCTAGTGCAATGTATAGGAGGGAAACTGGTGGTTAAAAACCCAATCACATAACATTTCGTAGTACCTTCTACATTTTTCCATTCTTGTGCATAGTGTAGTTGCAACAAATGTAAGAATTTGGGCTTCTTCCTCTAGTAAATCAAGTTAGAACTCTCAAATTTGGCAACCATGGTGAGGAAGATGAGATTGACAAGTCAGAATCTAGTATTGGATGAGGTAGAGGAGGTAGTTTGAATCATTTCTAGGCTTTTAGATCCTTTTACAGGTGAAGGATTTTTGTGAAGGGCCCCTAGGTACCATTCTTTTGCCAATTTCTCTATTTTTATTGATGAAATTGTGAAATTTTTTTTCCACCACTAGGCTTAATCTAGTCAAAATTTTGTGATTTTGAATATGTTGAATTGAAGATTCAGGTTTTTTTGATTATTTTGGGAATGAAACTTAGATTTTTAGGCATCTTCTGTGGATATTTCTTTTTTTTTTCTCAAACTTTTTCACAACGTTTTTACCCTTATTTTTGTTAATCTTGGCCAGACTTTAAAATTTTTTCTAGCTTATGTGTAATGCAAATTTTGGTTTCAAGCTCCATAGAACTATTATGTGAGGGCTTATGAGTGTACCAACGATGGAATTAATTTTTTTGGATTTTTTCTAAATTTTTTATGGATTTATTCCCAACCCAATGCATGATGTTTTGTCCTATTTTTATGAAATTTTATAGTTTTTCCATTGATAAATTGGTAGCATTAACAATGTTTTGGTTACTTGTGGTCAACATCTACGATTCCTAGCAATTGTAGGTATAGTGTAGAAGGGTTCTAAATGAATTTTGGAATTTTTATAATTTTTTTAGAAAATTTTTTCCTAGGGTATTGGAGTTGATATTGTTGCAAACTATGTTTTTTTTTTTGGTGAAAATCCTATGTAATTTTAGGTTGAAATTTGATTTTTTTTTTTTTGTATTTTTGAGTGTAATGTTGGTGGTGAATTTATGTTTTTTGGAACATATTGTCTGCATCAATAACTAAAAATAATTTTTTAAAATTTCTTTAAAGATTTTTTTTTGTTTTTTCAATTGCAAGATCTATGTTGGTTAGTTTTGGTTCTTGGATGCAGAGTTTTAGGTTTTTTGTTGGTTATGTTTGATGTGTGATTTAAATGTTATTTTTTTTAAAGATTACTATGGTCATTGATGGTCATGTGTTTTACTATTTATAGGTCCCTAGGCAATGTCAGTGATGTATTTGACAAAATCCCGCTTCTTCTCCTATAGTTTGATCAAAGTTGTAGATGTTGATAATGTGTTATCACATCTTAGGTGTTATAGTTTTTAGTAGTTATAGTCATGAAATTAAAGACTATAAGTCATCTATCTTTGTTACATTATGTAACTATGGTTATGGCTATGGACATCTGGCTACAGATTTTTAATTTTTTTCTTCATGTTTTATATCTTTTGTATGTTTATATGTTTATGTAATAGGCGACATTTATAATAGTAATAAAAGGCAATGCGACAAATTTGAACTCTATAGGATAAGAGAATAAAATGAAAATTGTAAAACCATGCATAACAATGTGAGTAAAGGTTGCAGATGATGTTATTAAGTAAAGAGGCCACATGCGAATACAAGGAAAGGAAGTAAAAATTATGCTCCATTACTAGTTTTTGGCCTTGGCAGGCCACTAGTTTTAGGCTCTAATAGGCCATGGTTTCACTAGTTTTAGATCCTAGTAGGCCATGGTCTTGTTGGTTTAAGCCTTGATAGGTCATGTGTTGCTAGTTTTAAGCTTTGGCAGGCCATGTGTTGCTAGTTTTAGGCCTTAGCAAGCGATGTTAATATTCTACCAAGGGTGAGATTACCTTGAAAGGAAATATAGGAATAAAACAAACATTGAAATGTGGCATAAAGCTATGAAAGTAACTAAATGATCATTAATAAAATAAAGGATAAGATGTTTATAATGGGCTTGTTGTTTCATCTCCAATAGATTAAGGAACTTCTTTTATATAATCCTATGGTCATCATTCTTCTCATTTGATATGGCAATTAGCAGGTGTTCTCGTTGATTGTTTAATGTTATATGGTTGAAGATTTTAGCTTTACTATTGTTATTATTATTGGCCCTAGGTTGAGTGTTGAGAGTTTCATCTTGAAACTACACCTCCAAATCTCATTCAATGTTGACATTGTTCACTAATGGTAGAAACATGTTATCCCCATGAATTATTATTTCACCACCCTCATATGGTAAATGAATCTCTTGATGTATTGGAGATGAGACTACTCGAAGCTTGGCTAATCATGCCTTTCTTAGGATTAAGTTAAAACCCAATGTATCTTTGACTATTAGGAAGTTTGTGAATGTGAGAAACTATTTCCTTAGCTACGAAATCCAAGAAGATAGAACCTAAAATTGCTACTTGTGATTCATTAAATGACTTAAGTGCAGAGGTAGAGTTTTCTTGGATGTTTTCAGTTAAGCCTAGTTTCTCAACAATAGTAAATAGTACCACATTAGTTACTATCCCATCATCTAGATGAACACAAGAAACCTTATACTTACCAATACATACGGTAATGAGGAGAGGAGTAGATAGGACTTCTTCATTTCACATGTCAAGCTTTACTTTGCTATCATGAAAGTTGAGCATGGGGTGATGCTTGTCCTTCCTAAGTAAGGTTTTCTTAATGATAGATTGAATGGATTCTTTGTTGATAGGCATGTCTACACTCACATGAATAGAATTCAACATTTGGGATAGCTTATCTCTATTAGTAGGAGAAGTCATGAGTAGGTTGTATAGGTTCAAGGACATGTTCTTTTGTTTCAGGGATCATTTGGCTTGTTCTGTTGTTATGAGGAAATTTTTTTCCTTGGTGTGTGATTTTTTAGCCTTGGTAGTTTTGATTTCCTCCATTCTTCTTAGATTTTTGGCTCATGTTTTAATGTATGTGGCTTGGGCCCCTTGGTCATGGGTGTAGCTAATCTTAGTGTAGGTTATCTTTCTTTCAAGCCTTTTGTTGTTGGCTACCTTTAGTGGGCTTAGTTGTTAGTTTGGTGATAGGTTATTTTTGTCACTATTGTGGTGGCGATTTCTTGTTAATTGTTGAGTTATTGACCATAATAGGTAAGCCTAAGTTATAGTTCATTACAAGTTTGCTTGTAGATGGTTGAAGGACCCTAATAATGAATGGTATCCTAGCCTTAGAGGGGTTAATAACATATTATTTAGATTGTGATGTTAATTCCATTGAAGGGGGAACATGTATAACAAAAATGTATAACAAAAGGCTCTTTAGAGGCTAGAGGTGATGATACCTGTATATCAAAGGGTTCTCTAGGGTTTAGATTCTAGGACAGAGTATTAGCTAGTGGTATCTTAATGACAAATAGTTCTCTAGGAGGACTAGACCATTTGGTTATTATGAATGAGACTATGATGTAAGAGTTATTAATGGAATTTGGAGAGTTGGGCTCATTCAACACCAGCTCTTTGCAGTTGATCATCTTTTGGATATCATCTTTAAGGACTATGTAAAAATTGGTGTCATGAATAGTTCATTGGTGATAATGGCAAAACCTATCTAGTCTAAACTAATTTGGTAATCTCAGATCATCTTTGGTTACTATCATTGGGTCTTTAGCAATGTTGCAAAGACAATTATGCCTCTTATAATTTTCCTTATATAGTTGCTTATGTTGAATACGATTTGTCTTTAAGCAATTGTTATAGAACCTTAAAGGGCTTCATAGGTAATTTAGTATATTTAGACCTATCCTTGTGCTTGAAGTCTAGTTTTGGCTAATTAGAAGTATATGATGTAAAGGGTTTTGATGAGTAAAAAGATGTGTTAGATGGTGGAGACTTTCACCTCTATGCTTGTTTCATATCTGAGGAGTCATGGTTGGTTGCATCAATGAGGCCCCCTCAACTAGGCCTCATCAACTAGGCCCCATCGACACATCACGAGCATTATTAACTAGGCCCCATCGATGTAGGGTCTATTCTTACCTATAAATACGTGCTCATCGACTACATTTATGGTAATAGATTCATAATAGTAGTAGAGCTCTTGTAGTTTTTCCATTCAAAAGTTAGAATATTTTCCCAAGTGGTTGTAGCAAGAGTCTTTGAGTATATGGATCTTTATTCGAGCATTGTTGTACCTGAGCACGATAGTGTGTACAACAATAAAGATGAGCTACTTGATAAACCTTGTAACATTCTGGATAGTTTAGCTATTTTATTCATGCATTTAATTTTTTAGTTATTTATTTAATGTTTTATAGTAATTAAGATAATTAAGTGAGATAAGCTAGATAGATTAAATACATAAGTACAACTACTTTAAGCATAACATGTATTTGCTTGGTAATCCCAATAGCATTATTGCTTGGTATGCTTAGTAGCTTAGTAGCATAGTGCTTGGTAACCCAAAAGTGGATATGTGGGTTCATGATGTGTATGGAAAGTGGGACTAGATGTTTATGTTAGGACTAGTTAGAGATTGGTTAGTTAGTTAAATCAAATTAGTCATTAAATTACTTTTTCTCTCTCTTCAAGTTCCAAAGAACATAAAACATAAAATGATAAAAATCATATGCATTGATTACACTTAACCATACCTTTGTACTTCACAAGTGTAATTGGGAAGACAACGAACGATTGTTAGGGTAAAATTCACTACTTAGAAGACTAGTGCACCAAAAACTAGAGAGTCCATAGAATTTCACTGGATTGTGTGTGAGCACTCTGTGATTCATATGGTTGAGTGTAGAGGTATCCTTCACTACTCATCGATATCCTTGGATACTGCAACCATGGTTGTTTATGCTTATTTAGTCTTATCCTTGTCCCTCTTAGAGTGCTAGTTCTTATAGGTCATGTAGGTTGGATGGTTGCTAGCTTTAGTATCCTCTTCTATATTCTTGATTTACAAAATGGCTTAGCTTAGTGATCAAGTTTCTAAATAGTAAAGCTTTGACTTGATGAAGTCATTAACTACTTCCTTAATGATGGTCAAGATGTGGATCTTAGAGATGGGTTTGGGAATCTCATTGAGCATTGAATTCCATCTTTGAATAAACCTTTGGATAGGTTCAAGTGGCCTCAACCTCACCTTCATGAGTTAGTCTAGGCTTGTATTAGGCTTCAAATTATATTTGAAGTGGTTGATGAATTGGTTTATTAGGTCTTTAAGGAAGGATATAGAACCTCTAGGTAAGATTTGATACTAGTCCAAAGCCTTTCCTTTTAGGGACATAGGGAAAATCCATAGTATCATGTGAGGCTAAGCTTGCAATAGGAGGCACTCAGATTAGAAGGTGACAAGGTGTACATTAGGATTCCCTTTACCATTGTATTTAGTGAAGTTTGATATAGGCATACCTGCAGGTAATGTAATTTGAGAAATAGTAGGATTGATAAGATCATCTTGGTAGAAGTCTATGATCTTTACCGTTTGTGTTGTAGTAGCTTTGAGTTTTCGTAGCTTCTTAGTAAGGCCTTGGATCAGTTGAAGGGCTTGATCTAGGCCTTGTGGAGCTCTAGAAGAATACACTTATGATTGTTGACTGGTTGGTAGTTGTGAGATGGAAAATGATATAGACTAGAGGGGTCTTGTAACTACCATTATGGGAGGATTAAACATGGAAATTGAGATTCACACTAGGATTTATAGAACAAAGGGATTATTGGAGACAAGTGGGTTATGTGATATGGGTGGAGTTTGCATCCCAAGAGAAGGACCAGTTGAAAGTGTAAAAGATTGGAGCATGGAGAAAATTATTGGTGGAGGTTGAGGCATAGTAGCAAAAGGTGCCAAGATGAATAGTGAAGTGAATAAGGAAGCAAGTTAGAAACTTGAGTTTGTGGATGTCATATGGAAAGTTTGATTCACTACTGAAGTAGGAGGCATAGAGTTGAACATGGTCACCTCTAGGATAGATCATTAGTAAAGGTTCCCTATGAATGTATCTAGCTTGTACTTAGCTCCAAATTCATCTTGATCCTTTGGGTGAGATCCTAAGCTACCCGTTTCATTCATTTCATTGTCCTCATCCACACTTACTAATTATTCCAACAAGTGCAAGTAAAATTTAGATAATTCAATGTGGTCATATCATGAAGGGATGTATTCCTTTCCATCATTGTAGGTCAACTTGTAGTGATGCTTAGAGTTAAAATATTTGCATGGGATGTGTAAACTTGCTTGAATTTTCATGCATATGAAGTTTTAGTATTGCTTGTCTATGCTTACATGCCCTAGGCTAAGTCCTAACTACATAAGAAACTACCTATGATCCACTATGGTTGTGTCTTTAGGGTCATACACATGAGTGGATCCTTGGTTAGCAACCATGGCTACTATGTCATGTGCTCAAATGGTAGATGTAAAAGCCATAAAATGTAGAAGACTAATTATTTGGTCAAACATAGTAAATGTTATCTCAGGTTTTTGATTGAATAAGCTCTAGCTTGTAATGTATAAGACTATAGTATGTAGCCTATGAAGCTATAGTGTATGAAAATATTGTAGTCTATAAGGCTATAGCTTGTGAAGCTATAGTGTATGGAAAAGTCATATCCTATGAAGTTATAGGTTGTGAAGCTATAACATATGGAATAAATTCACTTTTAAATGTAAGAACAAACAAAGGAAAATAGCATACACTAAAATTATAAAAATGATTTTTAAAATTTTGTTTTAAGTTTTTTCTAGTATATTTGGACAAGGTATAGCAAATGTAAATGGGCTTTAGCAGATGAAAGGAGAAATGCTAAAAAGCTACAAATTGCAAACACTAGAAATAGAGATGGTAGTGTGCACTACAACTACAAAGGTAGTGTAGGAAATTGTGATAGTGTTATGCATTGCAAGTGCAGAAATTAAATTTTTTAATTGGAAAGTGTAGAGAACAAGGGTAGTGCTACACATTGCAACTGCAAAACACAATGATAAAATTTTTGACAAATAAAACTAGCTACAAGAATACATGTTGGGGTTTTGGGAAATGCAAAATAATTTTTGTTGGACCAAATATGCTAATGGGAAAAGTTAAAAACATGAAGAAAACCTACAAATAGGTTGTGGGCTTAGAAGTTAGATGGAGGCCCTTCTTCTAGTGTTAGAAACTATAAAGATGAAAAAATTAGATGCGGGAAAATCGAAAGATCCCTTTTGAAACAATTTAGCACCAAGATCCACAAGCCTTAGAAGGGATTTAGGGCATCCTAAATGGTCTTGTCGATCACTTAGGGACTTTAAAAATGTATTATTGAGAATGGGAAAATATGCATAAAAAGTGTAGAGAAAATAAGGCCAAAAATGGAAAAAATTTGTATTAAATAATGTAAAAATAGTATAAATAAAATAAGTTTAGAGACCCTACATCGATGGGTTTTAAAAACTTGAAAATACAAAAATGTCTTTTGATACTGATGTAGGAGGTAGGCTATGTTTTGCCGTTGACTACACTTTTTTGTCTACTTGGTATGCATTGCAAAGGTTGTGAAAGGCTACAAGAATTTTTAATAATTCATTTGTTCTTTGCTAAAACAAGTCTCTCTTTTTGCTAGGAAATGATTTTCTTTGTTTGTCAAGAAGGTTCTTCAAAAGTCTATCTATGAAAAATATCCTAAAAAATATGGTGAATCTAGCATTTATAGGCTTGGAGTTTGTTGTCTTGACATTTGTTACAATTTCATACATTCTCTAGAGCATTACAAAGTGTTTTTGGGTCATTCCCATGATCAAAAAGTGTAGCATATGGGTTATTGGCATTTTTGGCATTTCTCCTTATGTTTTGGTAATGTATGGGGCTTGTTTTCATGGCTCAAATTTCAACATGTGAGTGACCAGCATTTTTGTCTTTTGCAACCAAATTTGCAAGCATATTTGGGCTATTTTCATGGCCCCAACTGTAGCTTGTGGCAAGCTTAGCCTTCACACATTACCCCACACATTGGTATAGTGTGTGGAATAGGGTTGTGTAATGTGTTGAGCAAAAGTTTAAATTTTGGTAGTGTTTTTGATCATTTTGACCCTTAGACACTGACATAAGTAAAATTAAAATGATGTGGGCTATAAATATCACTTTTACATACTAAAAATGGCCTAAATTTTTGCCAAAACAAGGTTATAGGATAGGATTTTTGATGGGGAAAGGTAATTATTTCTTCCTTCAAATTTCCATCAAGTTACAATGAAAATTGTGGTTATCAGGCTTCCTTTTGGCCACATTAAATTTTCTTGAGGTGTTCTAGATCCCATAGGCTCTACCACATCAACAACAAGTTTCACAAGCTCTACCATGTTAGTGGTGAATTTCATAGGCTTTCCATGTTAGCGGCGGGTTCCATAGGATTTGCTACATTAGCAACAGGTCCCATAGTCTTTGCCATATTAACAGTGCATTCCATAGGCTCTACCACATAGGTAGTAAATCTCATAGAATTGTGACATTAGTAGTAGGTCACATAGGCTTGCCACATCAACATGGATCCAACTTCGTTTTCACTAGAAATAAAATCTCTATTTTTATGGTGGCATTAGTTTGATTCCTTGACTTGTGGCTTAACATCCCTATTGTTTTTTCTATAAACACCATTCCACTTATCTTATTTATTATTATTAGCTTATTTTATCATTTTTTCAATGAATGTTAACCATCAAAATAGAAATATTTATGAGAAGATTGAAATTTATGTGATAATACTAAATAAATTGAATCTTATCTAGGCCTTTCATACTATCATTTTTTTTTGACTTTTTTGGTGTGTTAAAACCTTGAAAATGGAGAACTTAATGAATTTTATGAGATACGTGCAAGCCTAAGAAAGATGAATTTGGTATTTCAAGATGACCAAGTAGAAAGAAAGAATTGATAAATTGGAATGTTAGGGTCCAAAAGAATATGCAATGAACTAGAGAAGAATATAAGGATAGGAGATGTCCCAGCTTCAAGAGAAGGCATCTTGCAAATTATCAAGATGTCTCACATTGATAGAAGACATCTTTTTCAGGAAGCCAGCTCTTAGGCTAGACATATCCTCAAAATAGGAGACTTCTCAAACTAAGACAAGACATCTTCTCCTAGGACAAGACATCTTGGGCTTACACAAGAGGTCTCCTTTGCAAATTGAGAAAATTATTAAGAAATCTTTGGCCATGAGAAATACATCTTCTATGGCCATTTGTAGCAGTTGTAGGGGTTCCAATAGGAAAATGGAGGAAAATAAAGCTATAAAGGGAGAACATATGAAAGAGGAAATCGCAAGTCTTGGACAAGCAATTAAGTAAGCATTGTGCATACCTCAGTGAATTTAAGATCTTATATTCTCTATCTTTTGTTGTAATTTGTATTAAGTTTCAAAGTAGGAAATTTGAAGAGTTAGTTCAATTCTTCCTTGATTTATTTTTCTTGTTAAAAGGCCTATTGGGTTGGATGTGCTTCTTGAGGGAAGCCATCTTTTGTAAGGCTTGATAACTTGTTGGAATCCTAAGGGGTTGGATGTAATTCTTAAGAGAAAAACATCCTTTGAGGAGCTAGAGAGCTTGCCTTGTAAAGGTTGTGGTATCCTTGAAATCACATTTTGGAAAGAATAAAGTCTAGAGGTGTGTAAAGATTTTACCCTCTAAGTGTGGATGTATCCAAGTTCGAGAACCACATAAAATCAGCCATGTGAAAATTGGTTAATGTTGGCATGAACATATTTACCTCCTCTATGTTCTTAATCTTCAAGTGATATTGGAGCTTTGGTACTCTTGGGATAAGTGTAACAACTTAGGAGTGAACGATGGAGGGATCATACTATAGTAAGCCACCAATGTTTGAGGGAATGAACTTTGTATACTAGGAAGCACGAATGCAAGGATTCTTTGAATCCATGGAGATTGAAATCTGGTAATCCATCCTGGAAGGCTACTTTCATCTAGTTTCCATTGAGAAAACAAGCTTAGGAGAAACTATTATCATTCTGAATCCAAGAGATGAGTGATTTGATATTAATAAGAATAAATTTATGTTTGATTCTAAAGTGAGAAATTTTCTTTATTGTGCTCTCAGTCAATTTGAGTTCAATAGAATAACTGGGTGCAAAACTACCAAAGAAATTTAGAAAGTATTAGAAGTTATCTATGAGGGAACCTTTGTAGTGAAATAGTCAAACTCTTAGTTTTGCAAAGTGAATATGATAAGCTCAATCTGAAGAAAGGGGAAAGAATCAAGGATTACTTTTCAAGGACCAATGATATAGTAGTAGTCATTAGAGAAATTGGGAAGGTTCTACTTGAAAGTGAAGTTGTCATAAAAAATAATAAGAACCTTACATCCTGAATTTAGACCTAAAATTACTACCATGGAAGAAATTAGGGATTTCTCTATCTTGAAATTTAAAGAGCTACAATGTGCACTTGTAGCATATAAGATGAATGTCATAAATGAAGGTGCCATCAAGAAGAACCCTATAGCACTTAAAGCTCCACAAAAGAAAAAGAATCATCTAATTATTTGGAAAATAGTCATGATGAGTTGGTTCTCGTGTTAGGAGGAGTAAAAAGGCTTCTAGCATGAAAAGGAAAGAGGTTCAATTAAAAAAACAACAAAGGTAAGACTATTAAAAATTTTAATTTTAATTCTTGTTCTATGGAATGTTGGGTATGTGGTTGAAGAGGTCATGTGGCCTCCAAATGTCCTAGTGCAAACATGTTGTAGAAAAATAAGCACATCAAAGAAGAAAAGAAAATAAAAAATATCTACACTAGATAGGATGATGAATATATCAAAGAAGAAAGTGATGATTTTTCAACAAGTTCACACTTTCTTTGCATGGCTCTTGCATGTAAAGCTCCCATTACCAACCATTTTAATAACAAAGATGAGGTTGAAGAATCTAAAGGTACTATTAAAGAAAGGTATGATCTACTTTTCAAAGAGATAGTTTCCTTTCAATTTGTGTATTAAAATGAAAAAGGCTTTGCTTACTAAAAAAATCAATTTAGAAAAAATTAAAGGAAAGTGCTTGAATCTTGACAGGGAAAAATTAGACCTAAGGGTTGAGGTACAAAGCTAATTGTTTCTCATGAGGAAATCAACAAGGAACTTGCAAACTTAAATCTCATCAATGAAAAATCTACAAAAGCAAAGAGGACCTTATTGGGACAAATAAGAGACCCAAAAAACAAAAGAGGATTGAGAAACAACTCCCATGTTGAGCCATCCACAAGTATCTTATTAAAATGAAGGTATACATGTAGGTTTGAACATTGAGCCTAATTAAGAAATTCTATTTGTTATTATTTTAAAAGATATGGACATGTTCAATCACATTGTCATTTAAGGGCAAAAAATCATAACATGACTGCCTAGTCCCAACAAAAAAAGCCAAGAAGGGATGTTTTGTAAGTCAAAAATATTTGAGACCTAAGAATAAAAAGTAAGAAGGAGAAGTGGCTACACATGTTGCACTACTAGGCACACACAATAGTAAAAAAAAAGATTAGAGAAAAATTATAGTCCATCCATTTCAAATAACAAGGCTATGAAAATGAAGACTCAAATAAATTACTTAGCTACAAAAGGGTAAAAATTAGGTACATAGAAGGAAGGTTCTCTATAATAGAGGATCTCTTCCTAATTATTGTTGAACATGTAAAAAGATAAGGGTAAACAAGGTAAGGCTTGGTAAGTATTTTTGTAATTATAATATTCCTTGTATTCTCTTATAAAATTAGATTATTAGAAGGGTGCTATTAACTCGAGTCCTTGAAAAAGTTTCAAGGACTCCTTGCTTAATGTCTTGAGAAACATTGATGCATATAAGGTAGTTGGTTAGACATCTCATTGAGGACTAAAAGAGACTTTATTTAAAAGTCAAGTCTAAAACAAGAACATGGGGATTAGATCCTATCCTTTAGGTAATTGAGGTATGCTTTACATTGTCATTCTAGATAATCTTAGTTTAAGAAAATTAAAATTATCTATCCCTAGCAGCATTGATCTATGACCTTTCAATCATAAACATTCTCTGTTTCTCTTATTCCAAATAGTTAGCATGACATCAATATAAGATGTCCAAGATATACTTCTAGTTTCCAAAACATCGTAGATGAGATGTCTTTATGCATCCCAAGACATATTAGATAAGATGTCTCACCAAATATTTTTTTTGAATGTTTTTTCCTGCAGATTGGCCAAGACTTCTTTAGTTCCCATGAGACATCTCTTGTGCATAAAAACTCCTTCAGAAGACATCTTGCACTATAAATTACCCGTAACATTCTCTATCTCCTCATTTTTTTTGTACAAAGATGAATTTCCCTAGACATCTCAAAGCCCTTGTTGATTGAACCAGTAGCAGTACTCCATTTATCTTGATTCACATGGCTCCCAAGAAGGAATGAAACTCACTACAATCTCAGCAGAAATCTAAAGACACTTCAAGAGTAGGACCAATTAGATCTAGCTCATACCAGCCATAATACAAATCTTTTGATGCTAAGAATAACTTCAAAAATAACTAATCCATTTCTATTATTTCAAAGAGAAATCTACGTTTTAAGTAGATGCTTTAGAATGAGTTACTAGCATACCTTGATGCTACTGGCTAGATTTCCTTCATTACCATGTCTATGTTTTGAAAATTCTTATTCGAGAATTATTTTGCAACATTATCATTAGAAATACATTAGTTGGGGCTTTTACAACCATGGTGGATGGTGTCAATGTTTAGCTTTCCTTGTAGATTATCAACAATCTTCTTGGGATATCTAGCACTGATGTGCATCATGTAGTGATACATTCAATGGATGAAGTCTTCAACAATGGGGTTGTTCTCATATCATATGATGAGTTCTATGATGCCTTGTTTGGGACACTAGTATCATTGTAGGATAGTCAAGTGCATCAATACCAAATGTCTTAGGATGCCTTCACTTTCTTTGTTATTGTGATGTACATCATAGTAAAGGGACGTAATTATGACTACTTAGTACTAACTTAGGATTTTGTGTTGTATTGTTTACTTACAGGGTGGTTACTTGACCTGGGACACATCCTTTATACAGACATGCTTGGGATGTACATGCATGGATGTATCAATGGACATCCATTGCTCATTAATCTTATTATTTGACAAGTGAGTGTTCCCATTCTAGATTTTTTCATCCTCAAGGAGAAGAGGAATCTAGCTGAGTATGTTGAAAAGAGGAGTGCTACTTGTGTTGACTTAGCAACTTCCTCATCATCATAGACACTTAGCAAGCATGCACCAATATGATCTTCCTCATGAGAACCAACTAGATAGTCCATTCTAGCACTTACATAGCTCAGACACTCAAAATATATTGGTGCTTACGTTGGGTCTTCCATGAATAAGGCCCTTCACTTGATTGCTAAGGCCATTGGGAAAATTAGAAGGAATCTCAAACACCTTCAAAAAAGGATGGGCTTACTAGGAATTACTCCACTTTCACTAAGTGATTCATGGTTTGAGGAGATTAGGACTTCTTGTTGGATAGAGAGCATGGATGATCCACAACCTGCATAGCCTACTGCCACTATTGGGGCATCTAGAGCTTATTAGTCTAGAAATGCTTCAGATTTAGAGAAGATGGTTGGAGCTTCATTACATGCTTAGGGAGAGCCTATCTTTGACTCCTAGTAGTCCTCCATAGAGGCATTTGTGTAGGGAGTGTCTTCTAGAAGACTCTCTAAGAGATTTTAGGATGATTTTATCTTAATGACATTTGAGTAGTAGGCTATGGAGAGAATTTTTGGTGTGGCAGCCTAGTGGGAACACCCTATTTCGAAGACTTCTCAATGTGGATCCACTCCATCATCTTCATTATAGATCCCATCATATGACAATCCTCCTATGTTCACCCACTTTCAAGTGAAACTTTGATTGAGATGAGGATCAATGATAGTGCCATCTAATGATGATGATAACATCTAGCAGTCTCATGATCCAGCACAAGCAGTGATGATGATGATGAAGAGACCTATAGGGCTCCTCATGCTATATTTTATTTAGATTATGACAAAGAGATTAGTGAATAATAGGATGAAGGTATTTCACTCTTTTTGGATGATGTCAAAAAAGAGGAAGAATTAGTTGTGATAGTAATATTAAGATAAGATCTTATGACATTGGTTGTGATAGTGAAGTGGTAGGATTGATAGTGAAGTGGTTATATGTTGATATGAGCTTTGATGTTTGATAAGGGCATGCTATGTTTGGTTATAATATGAGGACATATTGTTAGGACATTTTTATGAGATTATGCCATGATGACACACTTATTTATTTTGGACTTGGTATGCATATTGTATCTATTAGGGATAGTGATCTGAGGAGATATTTATTCAAGTAAGGTTGTATCTTACTTTTGGTAGTCTTGGAAATCATTGTTGATAGTTATGTGACTATAAAATCTTAACCTATCCTCCTTTCTTCTCCTTGTTGTAATAGAAAAGTTATTTACATTGTATTATCTAGAAATTCTTATATATAAATATACACCTACTATAACAATGTTGTCCCAACATTGTCCAGCATTCCAAGGAATTCACTAAGATCCAATGGATCTGGGGTGGAAGACTTGGGGAATACGCCTCAAGCAAGCAAGCAACTCAAGAGTGAGTGCAAGCAAAATCATAGCTTCTTACCATATATGGGAATGCACCTCATGGAGGGTAACCAACTCCAGCACAAGGACCATGCAAACAAGCACACACACACAACCTTGTAGACAACATTGATGGGAGGGGAAATGATGCACCTACAAGAGAATGTGCCTCACCCCCAGATCCCTCATGATTTGGTACAAGGTGTGGCCTGGCATCGCATCAAAACTATCTAGAACCATATCATCAAACTATCACCAGCTGAGGGAAGACATGGGTTCACAGTCTTACCCATATTCAATTTCACCTTGAGAACAACTCAAGATGCCAAGCAATTCATCCCTGTGAAATTTTATCAAGAGGGATTTCTATTTCATCTTGGGAGATTTGGGTTTTTGTTTCATACATCCCAGTCAAGCCCATTTACAACAATTTTGGTAGACAAGGCCGCGCCACTACCTATTATCATTCATCCAAATGATACACACAAGTCAATAACAACATTTTTCTGATAGGAGGATTGGGTTCTCAAGATAGTTTTACATGGAATGGGCTTCACCAACATCAGTTATAACTCAAACAAAAAATGATTCATCCACCAAGATAAGGATGGTCTACTAGAGAACCCCATCGAGGAAGTTCCTCTGAAGCCCCCAAAAGCTGAGTGAGTACATAAGATCATGCCTTGCTTACAAGAAGAATGGTATGTACCTTTAATTTACATCGGCAACACGCCCTCACAAAGGAGGTTTCATGAATTTGACCCAGGTAACAACATTTTGTCTCTACCGCCATAGAATCAGGTGCCATGTAGTTCTCCACGGAGAGGGGGGAATGAGGAGGACTTAGAAGAGAGTTACAATAGGAGGGTGTCTTATTGCTAGCTTGGTACTACCAAGCTGAGGTGGGTTTTCTAACACTTGAGAATCACTTGAGGGCACCTCAAAGTGTTCCATGGCCCTCGAACCATGGGGAGAGCCCAAGAGAACCACCACTCTAGGACATCTCTCGCAATCCTCCCCTACACAAAGAAGTGACGTCCTCAAAGCAGAGGCTAGGATAGCTTCAAGAGTACACTTCTATATGGGTTCAGAACTCCGTCAACTTCAGGGATCTTTCAACTCCTTTGACACCAGGCTTGAAGGAAGTTAGCAACCCCAACACTTGATACATCCTTCCATCCAAGAACATGGGGTAACTTCTAGGAATAAGTCCCAAACATCGACTACTTGTAGGTCCCAAATAGTAGACAACTGTCTCAGTACCACCTACCTTATTATTTCAGGAACTAAAGAGGGCATCCATCGGGATGGAGAATGATCCCTCATAGAATTAAAGATTCAGCAAGTAATATCATGCTTAACTCTGCTATCCCACCAGGGATGTGAGAACACCAATATGAATTAAGATTACACTAGGGACATGGGATAGTACATTAGGAAGGGACATTGTGATACATCAGTGTACATAAGGGTTAAAGTACACAGGAAAATTCAGCAAGACACCATAGCCTCTGAGGCACAACGAGTCCCCTATCATGGAATCACACCATTGACCACAAAAGCACCAATAAGTCCCAATCTATGAGAGCACATGATAGCCCTCCAAAGCATGAAAAGTAATTAGTCACAAGAGTCCACCAACATGCACGAATCATTAGAAGCCCCCAATCATGAGAGCATCAGCTCAAGTGTTTTGAGCACATTTAAGCCCACCAAGCAAGGCCACCAAGAGAAATCAAAATTTCTGTATTTATAACGTCATTTATTCAAGGATGGACCACCATCCCAACATTTGCAAAGTTTTTCCACCATCACATCCATCATGGAAGAGTGAGTCTAGGAGCCAATACCTAGAGCTCAACTCAAATCCACCACTAGACATCACATTGATTTGAATTTTAGTCACCATCGATCATCTGTGAACAAGATCTTTGCCAGTCTAGGAACAAAAGAGAAAGTGTTCCTAAGATTTGTCCTGTCTTAAGGATTTTCACCAAAGAATACCCTATCCAGGCATGTCAACATCACCAAGAACACATGGTACTAGTTCAAGAGCACAATGGGCAAGGACATGCCCTGGTCTATTCGTTACAACACCATATTGCAACTACAGAATTTCCCATGAGGTTTTCAGTAGAATTATACATCCAGGGACAAAGACCATTTACAACATATAGCAAGGGCGCTTCAAAACAAGCACTAGGAAAAACACTATACATCAAGCTTGGCCTTGTCATAGGGTGTGGCATAGGCCTACAACCAAGAGACAACTAAGTGACATAGGCAAGGCAATACATCTAGCACTTTTGAGTGCATACAATTGAATTGAAAATATTACAAGGATACATTTCACACACCCAAGGATAGGAATACATTTATATGGGAACATACATGGTATTTGGGAATGATACCTAGGCCTAAAAGGCTATAGGACGAACTACCCAAGCCCATCCTAGGCTGAAGGATTTAGGCCACCAAGAGCATACCATGAAAGAATCATGCTGTTTTGTGAAAAACCTGTCTCTGTTATGAAGCATAAAAGATCATCTATCATTGCACCACTATCTCAAAAGGTACATGATCGACCATCGCACTGAACCCACTGCATGGGTACCATCAAACCAAAATGATTTGAGACACAAACACAATGATCAAATAATGAAACATGCCAACTGAGTATCCACCATCCTGCCATAGTGGGACCTCAATGCATTGGCCACTCCTGGGCCATTAGTATTTGTCATGGCCAAGGATACCATTTCATGCCATTTGCTAACGCAGCATTTGTAGGATCTAGGACAGATGACCATCCTCTGTTAGTGCTCCCCTAGCACAGAGAGGCAAACAAATCATAATGTACTTGTTGATCCAACACAGCCAAGGTATTGATAAATCCGCAACCCAATGTTGGGATTCTGAGATCAAATAATCAATTCATGAAGGTCTCAAGAGCACATATCTTCCCCATAGAAATAGTGCTCACAAAATCAACTAAGGTTACCACTAGCTGTATCTTTATAGCTATGCTACCTGCAAACATTAAGACAAAAGCTCAGAAACATAGAAGTTAGTAGGAACACGATCAGCACATCAGCCTCATACACAACCATTAAGCATGATCATATAACAGAGTAATATCACTCATGCACATCATAAAAATCATGACTTCAGCAACATGCATAGAGATCAATCATGCAAAACATTGATGGATCAATTAGATATGCTGAAATAAATAATTTCATCATGAGGCACACCTAGAGAGAGCTAGCACACTCTCAGAATTCCAAGATTCATATACAACAATCATTCCTAGCAACTAACACTAGTTTCAACTAGGATCAAAATCTCAACATAATCATATGAGTCATGGGCAATAGAGAATCATCATCTCAACCAAAAAATAAGGTGGAAGACTAAGGTCTATCCAACAACAAGTATGCATAAAACCAGTTCTTGCAATGATGAGCAACATCACAGAGGATGTGTCCACAAGAAGACTCTCATCAAAAGAGGTGAGGTCTCAATAAGAATCGATAATAGGATGACCCACACCAGTAGTCTTGAAATCATGGTAATTAAGAAATGTCACCAATCAAAGAGAGTGATGCCACAAACCCTAGGGCAACACAACCAGCTCAATTACGGCAACACAACTCACAATGATCAACAACAAGGGCAATCATGCCTTACACATAAGAAGTTGTCAAAAAAGAAAAAAAACATTTGACTTTGGGATGGCACAAACGGCCTTAAAATGCATCCTCAATGTTCCCAATAATAAGTCATCATACCACATAGAACCCCAAGCCTTGTGTTACGAACGATAGACACGACGAAGATAACACGCATGTAGAATTTGAAAGCACAACTAAGAAGACACACATATGCAAATAGACAAACATATAATTGTAAACACGAGTGTATGAAGTCTACCAGCAATGGTCTTAATCCACCCAAAATAAGGCTCACCAAGAGCACATGTTTGAAAGAACTCCATCCTGAGGTACCTGGGAACCATCTTGTTCCAATCTATATTTCCCACACTCACTGTATCTAGGGTGAGTGGGAGTGCAAGGATATGCTATCCTACACAATTCAACAAATGTTATCTTAAAACATGTCGTTTGGGTGGAAACCGAAGTAGAGACTTGGTCCGATTCATCCCAGATGAATAATTGGAGACCTGAGATGAGAGATCCTTGAGCAAAAAAATTTTGGAGTTGCCAATAGAACTCCTCTCGACCATATCACATACAATCGCAACTAGTCCAACCATAAGTAAACAAGTGGAGGACATCATCAGAACGTAATTGTTTACATCCTCAAGAAGAGCAACATAGATCAATTGCTCACAATTTAACATTTTCCCCTCATGAAGAGTGTAGAACATTGCCATTAGGAAACTCTTCCAGAATACATAAGGATATGATCCTAGATTGCCTAGGTATCAATTCGAAGGGACCATTAACCGAACAAGCTCAATGGAGTAACACAATCAAAGAGTACAACCATATCACAACACAATTTCAAAAATGCTCTGATACCATCTGTAATAATGTTGCCCCAACATTGTCTGGCACCCTAAGGAATTCACTAAGATTCAATGGATTTGGGGTAGAAGACCTGGGGAATATGCCTCAAGCAAGCAAGCAACTCAAGACAGCATCCATCACAGCCAAGATTGAGTGCAAGCAAAATCATAGCTTCTTACCATATATGGGAATGCACCTCATGGAGGGTAACCAACTCCAACACGAGGACCATGCAAATAAGCACACACACACAACCTTGTAGAAAACATTGGTGGGAGGGAAAATGATGCACCTACAAGGGAAGGTGCCTCACCCCCAGATCCCTCACGATTTGGTACAAGGTATGGCCTGGCACCACACCAAAACTATGCAGTCTTGGTTGCCTACATATCTATGATTGTTGTAGAATCAGGGCCATGTAGTTCTCCACGGAGAGGGGGGAATGAAGAGGACTTAGAAGAGAGTTACAATAGAAGGGTGTCTTGTTGCTAGCTTGGTACCACCAAGTCGAGGTGGGTTTTCTAACACTTGAGAATCACTCGAGGGCACCTCAAAGTGTTCCATGGCCCTCGAACCATGGGGAGAGCCCAAGAGAACCACCACTATAGGACATCTCTCACACCTACTATTACTTTTATGCTAACCATTATTCAAGTTTTAGATACAAGAAAAAGGGGGAGATTATTGATTTTTTTGATGTATCAAAATCTTGAAAATGAAGAATTTGTCAATGTATTTTATGAGACACTTGCAAGCCTAAGGGAGATGAATTTGTCACTTTAAGAAGACCAAGTAGAAAGCAAGAATTGAGAATCTAGAATATTAGAATCCAAGGGAAGATGAAAGGAATTAGAGAAGAATACAAGGATAGGAGATGTCCCAACTTCAAGAGAAGATGCCTTGTAAACTGTCAAGATGTCTCATATTGATAAAAGACATCTTTACTGAGAAGCCTGGCCTCAGGCAAGATGCCTTCTCAAAATAGAAGACTTCTCACATTGAGATAAGATGTATTGGAATTACACAAGATGTGTCCCCTACAAGTTGAGAAAATCAACAAGATGTCTCTATCCATGAGCAAGATGTCTCATATGGTCATATCTAGCCATTGTAGGGATTCCAATGAGAAAATGAAGGGAAACAAAACTTTAAAGGAAGGACATACTCGAGGAAATTGGAAGCCTTAGACAAGTAATTAAGCAACCATTATGCATGCCTCAATGGATTTAGGATCTTCTATTTTCTATCTTTTATTGTAATTTGTATTGAGCTTCAAAGTAAGGAATCTAAATAGTTACCTCAATTATTCCTTGATTTTTTTCTTATTGAAGGGCCTATGAGGTTGGATGTGATTCTTGAGAGAAAAACATCCCTTGCAAAGCTATAGAGCTTCCTTTGTAAAGGTTGTCATATCATTGAAAATACATTTTTGAAGGAACAAATTCTAAAGATGTGCAAGGATTCTACCCTTTGAGTGTAGATGTACCCAAGTTGGTAAATCGTGTAAAATTAGGTGTGAAAAATTGGGTAATGTTGGCATGAACTTATCGACCCCCTCTAAGTTTCTCGAACTTTATCCTTACACTATTTTCTAGTCTCATTCATATTATAAATATCTTTTCAAATATGCATTTGAAAAATCTAAAGAGATATGTTAGAGAGGAAGAAAAAAAAAGGAAGAGTAAATTAGAAGATAAAAAAGAGCAGGAAAGAAGACAAATATTAGGAATGTAAAAGGTCTAGTACTTGCATATTTCCAAGGTTTTTGGTTGATTTATAGTGGTACTTTTCATATAATTTAATTTTCATATATTCATATTGTACTCGTTTCTTTTATCATGGTCATGATTTCATATCAAGCCTTGAGTGCTTACAACTTAATTTGATGTACTCTTTCATATTTCCAAGGTTTTTTGGGTATTCCACAACCCACAAAACTTCCAAAACCTCTCAAAACACTTAAATGATATTGCAAAGTGTGAGGCTCTACAACCACACAATGGATATTCTCAATGCAAGACAAAACCAATAGAGAATCTATTCCATAACCTAGAACTAAGATCTTAACTTACAAGAAAGACTAGAACAGATAGGCCTACACAATTGGCCTTGGAGTTGCAACCTCTATGCACTCACTTAATGTGCTCTCCCTTCTCTTAGTTAAGTTCATACATGAACATTATGACATCTCCTTTTTCAACTCTCTATGGTTGCAAGCATGAGCAATCCATATTTATTAGAAAAAAAAGACAAAAACATAAGGAAACTTTACTTAAGCTTCATTTGTAGATCCTCCATTGTTTTCTATATTTTCTTGCCTTCTTTTGCTATTTCCAAAATTGGAACAAAAAATTTCAAAAGTTTCTTAATAGTACAAGTTGTCTTTGACCTTCTTGGATCATCTTTTATCAAATCCTAGCTTTTAGAAGAGACATCTATTGTTTCTACGAGAAATCTCCTCCATGGGTAAGACATCTTCTTTAGCATAAGACATCTTCCCTAAGACATCTCCTCTATGTCCAAGATGTTTCTTGTTAGGTTTAAGATGTCTTTTGTGATGACTCAGCTCCCATGTAAGACATATTTGAAAATCCCAAGACATGTCCATAGAGCTTGAAACTTGCAAAAACACACACATAGGAGAGAAAAAGAGGATCAAAAGAAGTGTCCTTATACTAGGTCTTCCATCCTTTAAAAAGTGAACTCATGTGAACAAGGGAGTAGGGGTAGAAGTAGTCCCCCACTCAAAATATTTGGTCTCATTGACTCATACAACATTGTCCATGGACTAATCCTCCCAAAGGATTAAATATTCATGCCTCTTAACTTCCTAAGTGCTAAAAACTTCCCTCCACTTAAGTATGATTGTCCTCTTTTCCAGTGGGCTTGGATTGATCAATAGCACCCTTTAACTCATTAATGCTACCTTGTATGGTCTTTTCATTAGCTGGTTCATGATAGTGCATAAGATTTGAAACATTAATGATGAAAGACATACCAACATCATTTGGTAAATCAATCTCAAAAGAATTATCATTAATCTTGGCCTGAATATTGAAAGGCTCCATTTTCTTGGCTTTTAACTTGGAGAAGTTTACACCTCTCAACCACTTCTTCTTTAAGTGCATCCAAAAAAAGTCACCAATAGCAAAGTTTAGCTACCATTTGTCCTAATTTTTTTGAGGACTTTCTTTTTAGCCTTTTTCTCAAGATTTGATTTAACTTATGCATGGAGATCTCTCATCTCTTGCATAAAATCATAACTAAGTTGAGCTTCACCATCAAATCTCTTCAAAGTATCCACCATCTTTGGAAAAAATTCATAGTTCACCTCTGATGAGTGGCGAGGTACCCCTACACTCCACCATACAAAATGAGCATCGCATGCGTGATCCGGTCGAACTCCGCAGATAGACTAGTTGTGGCACCTAGACAGTTATCCTTAGGTCGCAGTTCGCTGTCTTTCCACCTGGACTAGTATTATATTTGTCATGTATGGTTTAGTCCAGGATGAGGTGTATGATGTGTTCCTAATCTATGCTACTCCTGAAGGCAATGGAAAAGAATATTAACTAAGCTAAGCTAGGAGGAAAAGGGTAAGAAAATCTAATCTAGCCTAAGTGCGACGAGTAATCGATTCCTTGATCAACCGTACACATCTTGGACCTCGTGCATGACTACCACTGGGACTACCAAGC
>MNCI01003515.1:524645-549035 GCA_015680685.1 Gnetum montanum
GCCAGAGCTTTGCTACTTCTATTCTCCTAATACCTGTACAAGGGAGAGCCGCGTCTTATTTATAGATATGACGGTGGACTGCGATATCGCGTACGCGATATCATAGGGAAGACGCGATATCGCGGCCTATGCAAATCGTGTCTCATCAACCTCAAATGGGATTTCCCAATAGCAACATGTAAAATAGTATTATATAAAAACTTAGCATGACACAATAGAATTTTCCACTTGTTTAGATTTCTATCACAGAAACATCTTAATATATTCAGCAAGAATTAATTCACCACCTTCATTTAACCATCAAATTATGGATGATATGCACTTGAAAAATTCAACTTTGTCCCTAAAATTTTGTAAAAGAACCTTCAAAAGTAACTTGTGAATTTGGAATATATATCACTAACAATATTCAAAGGAATTACATTCAACTTCATAAAAATCTTGAAAAGAAAATTTGCAACATAAGAAGTATCACTCACCTTCTTGCACAGAATAAAGTCTGCCATCTTGAAGAACCTATTAGAACAAAAAAAATTGCATTATTTCCACTTTTGATTTTTGGAATAGCACTCACAAAATCCATAGACACACTTTCCCATGAATCCTTGGGAATTGAAAAAGGCATATAATGTCCATGCACTCCTTTATCTCCTTTGAATTTTTGACAAGTCAAATACTCCTTCATAAATTTTGAAACTTTAGTTGACATACTAGGCCAAAAATAGTATCCACCTAGAAGTTCCAATGGTTTATCCTTGCACATGTGACCTGCCATGCCACTATAATGCTTTTCAAACAAAATCTTTTTTCTAAAATCATAATTAGAAATACGTACCTTTTCATTTGTAAATAATAGTTCATCTTGAATATGATAGTCCCTCCATTGATTTATCCTATTTAACAAGGAATCTTTGAGACTCCTCCAAACTTTCCAAAAATTAATATCATGCTCATATAGATTAGCAAAATCATCCATACCTTCCACATGAGGTATGCTGAAATTCACCACTAGCACCATGGATAAAGCATTAGCCACTAGATTGGCTTTTTCGCTTTTGTGCTTCAACACAAAATTAAATTCTTGTAACTATGCAACCCACTTCATGTGCTTTGTATTTAACTTCTTTTAAGAGTTTAGAAATTGAAATGGTTTATGGTCTATCATCAAAGTGAATTCCCTGGACAACAAATAATGCCTTAAATGCTTGAATGCTTGATTGCTTGAAGAATAGCATACAACTCCTTTTTATATACCCTAAAATTTTTCCTTAACTCATTCAAATTTTCTAAAAAAAGTAACAAGCCTACCTTCTTGTGAAGGTAACCCACTAATGGCAAGTTCACGTGCATCCACCTCTACTTGAAAAAGCTTATGAAAATATGGAATTATAAGCATCAATTCACAGGTAATCTTTTCTTTCAACAAGTCAAAGCTTTCTTGGATTTGATTATGTCACTTGAATTCTTTATTTTTCTTCAACCAAGTAAACATATGCCATGTAATTCTACTAAAAAGTTTTATGAATTATCTATAAAGACCTACTAAACCAAGAAATGATCTTACCTCCCCAACATTCTTAGGAGTTGGCCAATCCTGATCACCTTTACCTTGGTAGCTTTCATCTGAATCTAGTTTTTAGAAATCACATGTCCCAGATATGTGATTTAGCTCTTAAAGAAATGACTTTTCTTCACATTGATTACAAATGTACCTCCTCCCACTACAGATAAACCATCCTCATGTACCAAAATATCATCAAAAAAGATAATATAGCACTTACCAATCAAGTCCTTCAATACATCATACATCAACCTCAGCAATGTAGTAGGTGCATTTTTGAGCCAAAATGGCATCACCATCTACTCAAAAAAACCATATGATATCTTGAAATTTATCTTCCATTCATCACCAAGCCTAATTCTGAGTTGATGGTAACCACTCTTTCAATCAATTTTTCTAAAAAGTTTAGAATTGATAAGGACATTAATGATATCATCCATTCTTGGAATAGGAAACTTGTACCTTACTATTATTTTGTTCACTGCCCTAGAATTAATGCATATCCTCTATTCATCATTTTCTTTATTTGGCACTAGCATTGCTAGAGCTACACAAGGTGAAATGGATTTCCTCACGAAGCCATTTGCAAGTAATAGCTCTACTTGTCTTTGTAATTCAACCTACTAATTTGGTGCCATCCAATATGCTCTTTCGTTTAGAATGGTAGCACCAGGAATAAAATGAATCTAATGCTATGCATTCCTTATTGATGGTAATCTATCCAATTCCCCCTTGAACACCTTGGGACATTTCTTCTTCAAACCTAGCACACCTATAGGAAGTTTAACTTACACATCATCATGTTTAGTAGCAATTCTTGTTACAACAACAAAACCAAAACTTTTTTCATCAAATTTCTTAATGTATTACCTCTATTATAGAAGGATTAAAGAAGCATTTAGTGAGATTTTCTACCTCACTTGTTCAACTATCATGGAAATCAACTTAGGTATTTCATCAGGTATAGCAACACTCCATACATTTCTTGCTTTGTCAAACTAAGCACCATTGTCAAAATTCCAAGGTCTACCAAAAATTACATCAACATAATCTATTGGAAGTCCATCACACTTCACAACATTATGAAAACCTCTAATTTNGATTGGAAGTCCATCACACTTCACAACATTATGAAAACCTCTAATTTTAAATCTTAAAGTACATTATTTTCTTACCTTTTGGGAAAAATCTCCAGACAATTAATGCACATTATAGGATCTAGGATGAGGATTAACCAATATAGCAACTACCTTAGAAGAAATAATATTTTCTTAGGCTTCTGTATCAATCAAGACATGAATTTATTTCCCACTAAACAAACATCTAGCCCTAATCTAAGATAATACTTTTCTATTAGGATGATCTCCTCTATTTACATTCCCCATGAATGCACAAGAATTTAACTTAGAAACTTTCTCAATTTTTAGAGCATTAGGGTTATCTCTCTAAAGATATTGGCTTTATGTCTCCTCCACCTTCATGGCTTATACATATTTGCCCTTAGCTATCTTGTGAAGTGGACATTCTAATTGCTTGTGTTTTCATTCTCCACATTTGAAGCATTGAATTTTGGATGAGTTGCTACCTTGACCCTTGTCTTCCTTGCCTTAGGCCTTCTAAGCTTTGTCCTTCTCATAATCTCTTTCGGTGTTCTTATGATGGCTGCCATACTTATCTTTAGATTTGGACTTGGATCCCTTTTTAGATTTGGATCCCTTCCCCTTCCCCTTGGAAGTTTGTTTGCTCCTATTTTCAAATCCACTTAATTTATTTTCATTCTTGAGGGTCAAATAATAAGCCTCATTAAGGATTTGCAACTTCTAAAAAGATAACTCCTATTGATATGTCATTTTGAAATCTTTTAAAAAAATTGAAGGTTGTTCATACTCCTCCTAATTTACTTTAGTTTGATGGAATAGATCACAAAAGTTGAAGTAGAATTCTTTAACATCCTTGTCACTTGGCTTACGAATTTTAACTTCATAATGGTCTTTTGTCTTTGAAAAGATTGCTTAAATTTTCTTTGTAACTTGTATTTCGTCATAGGGTAATCTTTGATGAGTTGACCATTTTTTTTTTCATAATCTTGAGACTTCTTTTTAGACCAAGTAGAAGCCATACCTTCTAATCTAGATTCAGTAATATATACCATCAAGTTATTTGGTATCTCTTCTAACTTAAAGTACTTGTCAAGTACCTTCAACTAACTTGAAAGTCTTCAACTCCATGTACTGATGTCTTGTAGCATTTCTAAATGTTGTTGCAAGCCTTACTTCATCCTTCTCATTAAGCTTTCCTAGAGAAGAAGTAGTTATCACTGTTTTATCAATTAGAATTCTCATACGAGAAATAGGATCTTCTTCAATTAGAACCCTTGGCTAATGGATTCCTACGCTTCCATAGTTGGATTATCCTTCCTCATCATTTGTTCCATCTCTACTTGGTTGCAAAACGTCTTCATCTAAACATGCATGCTCATCACCTCTGCATGTTTGGATATTACTAGGACTAGCATTTCTATCTAGCTTTATGCTAATTTCATTTAATAGAGCAACCATCATTTAGAAGGTAGACTTCATCCTTTCCATGTCTTTATTTAGGGCCTTAAACTATTTTTTCTTTGGTGTCATCTGAAATGGATAAAATTTTTTGAAACAAGTACAAGTCCAACTAAGCTTTGATACCAATAATTGTAGAGCAAGTTTACTTCATATATTAAAATCACCTTATAACACTAAATCTAGATATTATCAAAAGATAATTTATTTGATAGAATACAAGAAAACAATTTATCTTTAATTATTCAAAAGAGAAGATCACAATAGAGTTCCACGACCTACAAAACATTCAAAACCTCTAAAAACACTTAAACGATGCTGCAAAGCATGAGGCTTTACAACCATACAATGGCTACTCTGAATGCAAGGCACAACAGATAGAGAATCTCTTCCACAACCTAGAACTAAGATCTCAACTCACAACAAAGACTAGACCATGCAGGTCTTCATAATTGATCTTGGAGCTACAACCTCTATGCACTCACTCAATGTGATCTTCCAACTCTTACTCGAGTTCACACATGAACTTCATGACATCTCCTCTTTCAAATCTCCATGGTTACAAGCATGAAAGATCCATATTTATTAGAAAAAAGAAGAAAAAAATATAAGGAATCTTTCCTCAAGCTCCACTTGAATATTCTTTGTTATTTTTCATCTTTTCCTACCTTCTTCTACTATTTATCAAATTGGAACTACCAAATTTGAAAGTTTCATGATAGTAGTGATTGTCTATATCCTCCTTGGGTTATCTTCTATAAAATCCTAGCTTTCAGAAGAGATGTTTACTATTTCTAGGAGATGTCTTCTTCATAGGTGAGACATTTCTTCTAGCACAAGACCTCTTCCCTAAGATGTCTTCTCTATTTGAGAGACATCTTTCTGGAGATGTCTCCATTGTAGGCAAGACATCTCCTCTATGCCCAATACATATCTTCTAAGATTTAACATGTCTTCTATGAAGACTCAGCTCATAGGCAAGATATCTCATGGACCCCTAAGATATCTCCATAGATCCTGAAACCTGCAAAAACACACATGTATGGAAGAACAAGGGGATTGAGAGAGGTATTTCTATATCACTTCACTACAAAGAGAATATAGAAAATTCACTATTGGATTACTAAATAATTTCACTTTATGCTTGAAACCAATCATACTTATTCCATCTTACTAATGAACATTGGAATGTTAAACAAATTAGGAAATGTAAAAGATATAGTAAAAGTTAATAACATAGGAAAGTAAATCTAATCTATATGATATGTTGCAATGATGAAGAAAAATCTGAATATTTATTATCATTCATGAATTGTATCTAGGAATAGTCCATTCAAATTAAGTTGTTGTACAACTATAACTAACCACATTGTGGGCATTCACAATTAACTCTAACTTTATTGAAATGAACTGGAAGAAATTTGCTAAGTATTAGTGAAAATGTATTTATGATGTAATGATGGGATCATATTTATAGGCATGACCATGGCCTACTACATCATATATATGATAACGTATGTTGAGCTATGATAACGTATGTTGAGCTATGATATCATAGTCCTTGATTGAAAGGTGTTTCATCATACGCCCATGACTAGTTGAAAACTTATCTTCAAGTTAAAATAAAAGAAAGATAGAGTTCATTACAAACTTATGGGGTTACATGGACTCAACATCATGACATATATATACATGACTAATGCTACTAGGAATGCCACATCTTTGCTTGAGTGGTGTTACAAAATTATCATGTAATGCATGATTGACACATGAAAAAAAATAAAGTAAAACAAAATTTGACGTAACTTCTTCATGTTCCTAGTAGCTATGGATCCTTCATTGGCCTTTTCCCTTTATCATTTGGCTTATGAAACTGGCCTCTTTCGTTTTGGGATCATGCACCATCCATGATAATCTAGTGATGTTTTTGGTGTTCGTACTTCCCAAGAACATGGCAATTATGAAAATATTATGTTTTCCTTGACATATTATGCTATGAATTATGTTTTTTCTAACTCAATGGCTATGACCATCTTTTGTAATTCTTGGTAATCTGTCATTCTTCTAGCTAGATTCACTATAATATCTTTTTGGTCTTGGTAGCTGGATTTGACTACTTGGAGCTTAGAGTTTGTGATGTAAAGATTTTGCTATACATCTATTTTGTTTTCAAACTCTTTTTCATACATGGAATATACTATAGCCACTTGCTACTATAATTTTATCCTTGGATTGCTTGCTATTAACATGGCTAAGTTAGCATAGCATAGATTTTCTAACCTCATGTATTCCATCAAGTCTTCTATTTATAGGTCTTTGTTCTTTAACTCAACCTTGTGGACAAGGGAAAGACTATATAGGATGGATTCCCAATCAGGTGTTTGTTGAATGATGGAGTTAAATTGGCCTTTAGATATTTGGATCTCTTCTCATTAATTTTCTTATATATGTTCACTTAATCTCTAAAATTTTGCTTCAGCCATTTGTGTTTCTTGGCTTTATTCAACCACATTTTTATTTCAATAGCTAATTTCTATTTGATCATGCATACTTCTTTCATTGATAGGATTCCGTTCTCATGGACATATTGTCTTATGTTAAGTTTATCTCTAGAGAACTACTCTGTTAGTAGATAGATGCTTTATTTAAGTATGTTTTTCTACTTTTCAATTTCTATCAATCTTAAATTTTCTATCGTAATTCTTTTATTCTTTTCTTCCAACGCAATAATCACCTTAGCATGGACATACCTTTGAGCATCTTCTACTGAGACATTCCACATTGCCTTTTTTTTATATCTTTATTTGGTATTGCTTGGTCATTAATTGATTTACTTTCTCATTATGAATTATGCTATCTAGTCTAGTGCAATGTATCATGCAGGATCTTGTTTGTTAGCTCTCAATGCAACTAGTTCTTCTTCTAGTCTCTACAGTTCACTCTTTATGTATTACATCCTAGTTTCTACTGTTATTAGCTTGCCTTTGTTAGATATTAAATTTTATTACACTATGGTGGTATCACTGGGGATGTTAAAAAGATTTTTCATGACTTGTATTATTTACAGTAGTTCTTTCAAGACATATTCTTGTTTAGTAGGAGATACTATTTCATTTTCTAATGTTCTAGCTAATGTTTCTACATCTTTAGCTTTAGAAATATTTGCTAGTGGCACAACAAGAATATTGAGTAACTCCTTTATAAGGTTGATTATTACTTTTATAGATTTGATTGAATCTTGGTATTACATCACAACTATAGTGGCTTCTTCTCTCATTTCTAACATCACCTAGAATGATGTAGCGTTCTTGAAAAATTATAGCGCCTAATAATCATCATGTCTTACTTGAAAAGATATTTGACCACTATTAGGTCTTGTGGATACTATAAGTTAGCTTGGATTATTCCTCACCTTGTATATAATTGAGACTTCTCTATTGCTCCAACAAATTATTTCCACTATTTGTTGTAAGAAACTCATGAAAGGTTTGTATTCTAGTTGTGCTGATGAAGCACTTAGTCCTGATCATTCTACAACTAGGGTTTATTTTACTAGATCCTACCTATTCTCTCCTTGCAATTGGGATGTTTGTTATTGGTGTTGATCCTTTTATAACCCAATGCCTAATGGTTTCTCTACTTGATCTTTCTTGGGTGGCATTAGCTTGGAGATTTTTGCGTATAAAGCATTTTGGGCTTTTGGGAGAACATCATTTTTGTAGCCAAAAATTATAGCTTATTTGTACAAATTCTTAATAAGATAAGGGAATGGTAGAGTGGATTTCCTTGTCTTCTTGTCTTCAAAGCTTCTTTGTATTTCTAGAAACAAAAGATGGGCTATATTAGCATGGAATTTCCCCATCATAGCACTTCCTTTGGTCGCATAGGTAGAAATTTTGTTAAGTCTCTTATTTGGGAAGGTACAGTATGCCCCGATCTTGAAGTTATTCTTTTTTATAGTGAATAATCCATTATACTCTTTCTCTATAGTTTCACATGGTCTTTGTAACCATAAATTTCTTGCATTTGTGTTAGATTGTGTGGGTATTTAAGCAATGTAAGCCTTAACATTTGGTATGTTTAGTGCCTTTGCGATTACTTCAACTGAATATGGCATTGTTACTCCCTTGATTTTCACTATTGTATCATCTTGATTTTTTGCTTAGAATTGATGGAATTCTCCCAAATACCATTCATCATTGCTTCAAATGATTATCTAGAGTGGTAAGATTTGGAGTTGTCTGTGAACATCTATAGGTGTGAACTCCATGAATGACCCAGAATTAAATCCCACTATCACAGTGGACATAGAATTTTCCTTGATGACCTATAGAAACTCATTAAAGAGTATGAGATGTTCTTAGTCTGGGGCTAGTGGTGCATCAGCTTCTACATGTGCAAGGTATCTTATTTTAGGTGTGCACTAATGGATTAATGAATACTATGCCTCTTGCTTTGTAGGAGGAGTTTGTTATGCATCTTTTCCTCTTCCTCTTTGTCTAGGCCTCTTTTCTCATGGTTGTGATGGTCCTTTAGCTTTGGATATTCTTTTCGGCAGAATATGAAATCATAAGAGTTTAAAATTATCAAAAAATTCCAGGAAAATTCATAATGGTTTCTAACCCTTCATCAATTTTTGGATTTTGATCAAAAGTATTAGATATAATTAATTTTATTTAATTTGGATTGTAGAGTTTATAAAATTTGTTAACTAAAAAACACCTTTAATTAAAAAATTAAATAATTTAACAATTGATTTAAGATAATTTTTGCTCAACGATCCATCACTATCTTCAATTTACTATTTAGAATGTATTTGAATGATCAATTGGAAAGAAAATATTAAGTTTGTTGGCTTATATTATATTAGAATGTGATTATTTGTTGTGGTTCTTACTCTTAGTTGTTCTTCTAAGCATTTGAAAAGTTTTGTGCAATTCACAAAAACTACATGCAATGCTCTCTTTCATGACTAAGATGATCACTTTGTGAGTAAAAGAAATTAAGAATGACTCAAATCAAGTATGTGGTGAGGAAGATATAGAGCTCTAAATATTCTTAGATAGAAAAACTACATGAAGTCTTCTTATGTAAAATGACAGATATAAAAAATTTCCTAATGGTCAATGCATATATATAGATTTTTATCAGAGTGACATCCTAGATGTGATATTGTAGGATATACTATATCGTATCTTGCGTATCACCTTTGAGATTTTTGTAAAATTTGATGAAAAATTAATGGAAAGAGTAGTTTAGAAGGTGTAAAAATAATTCAAAGGATTCTTAATCATAGATGATGCTTAGAATGTGAGAATTTGATGTTAAAGGTCTGTTAGAAAAGGAGTTTGAGCAAGGTAAGTCAAATAAGGTTTAGGATATGATTTGATTAAAGTTGTCAAATTTATGGGTATGAATATGTAGGGAAATAATGAGGTTTACTAAAGTATCTAGGAGGTACAAGATGATGTGGAATTGGTCATCAAGTATTAAATATAAGATTTATACAAGTGGGTCTTCTCCAAAGTAGAATTTTGCCCTTAATGCCCCTATATGTCCACACCTACAAGTATTTGTGGGCACGCAAGAAGTTAAATGTAAATCATACCTATTTTTCAAAACACACATGTTAGTATTACCTCTATAAGAAAATAACTCAATCTCATACAAAATCATTAAATTATAATAATATATAATAGTCAGGTGGAATAGTAGTAGTAGAAATTACAAAAAATGGAACTTAAACTCTCTTACCATAAGCATATTGAATTCTGTGTGTAATACATAGTTAAAATAATCATTATGCTATTCCTCCATGATCGAAACCAATTCCATACCATGTACTAGTGACATCACATTATATCATCCCAAAACTTACAACCATAAGGCTATCATAACTACAAGAAATATCATTACTTGATAATGGAGAATAAGAAAGAAATTTATTAACTACGTAGTTTATTTTGAATGAGACTTGGCCATTGGACAGAGGAGTACCTTCAGGCATGGGAAACATGTTTTTCCATTGGAACTTCCAAAAATTGTTATTACGTGTATTTATGATGTTATTGCTATGTCAAGATTACTAGAGGACTATCTTCAAGCATGGGTAACATGTCTTTCCATTGGAACTTTCAAAAATTATTATTACGTGTATTTATCATGTTACTATTATGTCAACCTTACTAGAGGACTATCTTCAAACATGGGTAACATGCTTTTTAGTGATATGGAAAGGTAGTACTTATTTTAGAACACACTTCCATTTTTTGTTAAAACTCAAGTAAATAATACAACTTAATAACATAATAAGCCTCATACTAGTAACTTTAGAGAATCCAAAAAAATTCCTTGATGTCACATCCTTTTCATTCACTCTTAGTTCTTTGCCTTTCTATTAAGGCATCATGATCACAAGATTATTTTAGTTTTATCGTAAGAAGAATATCATTATGTCTATGGAAAGAACTTCTTATTATTGGAAATGAGTTGATGGATAATGTGGCCTCACTGTATATACAATTAGTGCTTTCAATGATTTGATAATATAGGTTAAAATTGTTATTATTTAGACTACATCTTGCTTATTTCTTTACACTTTAGTAGAAATTCAATAAAAATATGTACATGAAAAATAGTAAAATTATAAAAAGAATGAAAAATATGCAAGAATAGAAAAATATATAAAGAACTTGGAAGATATTAAAGAAGGAAGAAATAATAAGAAATGTGAAAGATATGAAAGAATAAAAAGATATTGAAGAATGGAGAAAAATGGTGAGAAATTTTAGAAAAATGTAAGAAAAAATGCAAAAAGGTTGTTTGGTGACTAGGTACAAAAGATGATACCTCCATGACTATTGTCTAAGGTAGAAATTCAGAAGATTGAATGAGAAGTGAATGGTTTGAAATACATGGTAGATTCTATTGAGAGAGGAAAGTTATGAAATGGTTTGGCTTATTGAATGTTAACAAGGATTAATTTTTGTGTTTTAGCTAGGTGATGTATTTGCATAACACCTAATTGATATGTGGCATGGACTATATAGGATCCTTTCCATAAAGTCTAAAACTTTGTCCTTTAGGTGACATCATTTAGGTTATAGTAAAGTACTCTATCTCTATGCCTAATTGAAACTTATCTAATCTTAGCATAATATCTATGTTTGGAATACTTCTTATAAATTTTGTTACTCATTTGAGCTACTGATGTATTTTCATCTAGTAGATTAAGATTTATTAATTGTTCTTTCTAGGATAAGTCTAAGTTTAAATTAAGCACACAGGCAGTTGTTAGGATATTTATGTCTACTTAAATTGGTCAGGTAGGTAATTTACCATACATAAGTTCATATGGCGAATACCCTATGAGAAGTTTTCAAGGAGATCAATATGCCCATGGAGCATCATTACATTTAGTGCTTGAATCCTTCCTATATCCACTAATAATTCTAGTTAGTACTCATGTACTTTCTCTATTAGTCACTTTAGCTTGACTATTTGCTTGAGGATGATAATGTGTAGTTAGTTTATGATTTACCCTAAGGTATTGCATAAGCTATTTAAATGTAGCTCTAGTGGAATGAGTTCCATTATCTAATATTAACATTCATTGTACTCCAAATCTATTTATCATGTGTTATTGAAAAAAGTTTGTAGCTATTATGGCTATGTAATCTTTAATTGTAGCTACTTGTGTCTACTTGGTGCAATAATCAATAGTTACAATAATATAGGAATTTTTATTTAACATTAGTGTGATGGATCCCATAAAACCAATTTCCTAAATATCAAATGGCTCTAATGGTTGTATCCATTATTGTGATCCTTCATTTCTGGTGATTACTCTATCATCCTTTTAACATCTTTCACAAGATTGTGCAAACTATTGTGCATCCTTAAATATGATAAACTAGAAGTAACCTACCATCATAAGTTTAAGTGTTGTTCTTTTTTCTCCATAATGATCACTGTATTATCCTTCATTTTCATCTTGTAGAACCTTTTGCTAATTCTTTTAGGAATAGACCATCGTATTAATTCATTTGCACATATATGATAAATATTTTCTTTAATCTCTACCTATCATTTTATCTTATGGAGAAACTATTCCCTCTATTTTTTATCCTATTTAGTAGGAAGTTCTTGTATAGTTAGATAAGTTATATAATTAGTGATTCATGAATTTACTACTGAATCTAACACCATTACTATCTTTATGATTAAGTTTCATCAGGAAATTGATCTAAAAATGGTTTTTCATTTTCTTGAGAATTCCATCTTAGTATCGATAGCGGATTAGCTACAACATTGTTAGTTCCTTTCTTGTAATCATTACTATGTCAAATTCTTGTAATATAATGAGCCATCTTATCACTCTTAGAGTAACCACTCATTTATTAGTTAAAAATATAATTGCACTGTGATCTATATGAATATATATTGAATAATTAAGCACATAATATCTACATTTTTAAGGTGTGTAGACCACAACCAAGAATCCTTTCTTTAATGATATAGTTAAGTTATGCCTAACAATGCTTGTACAAGTGCAGTGTATATAGTATGCTCACTTTTGATCATTTAGTTGGGTTAACACTACTCTTGATGCATATTTTGAAGCATTAGTCATGATGTGGAAGGGCTTAGACCAATTCAAAGCTTTGAGGATTGGTGTCTTGATCAATTTCTATTTCAAGCTTTTAAATGCATTTTTGCATTATTCAGACCATTGGAATGATGCATCTTTCTTTATTAGTTTGACAAGCAACTTTGCAATCTTTAAAAAATCTTCAATAAATCTCCTATAATACCCCATATGATCAAGGAATGATCAAATATTCTTAATTATTTGTGTTCTTTGGGTAATGTTTTTGATGACTCTAATTTTGTCTAGATCTATCTCTATTCCATTGTAGGATATCTTGTGTCCTAGAACTATGCTATCTTGGATCATTAAGTGGCTCTTTTGCCAATTGAGATTTAAATTTTTCTCAACATATCATTTCAAAACCTACTCTAAGTGGTCCAAAGCTTATTTGAAGTCAAGTTCATAAGTAGAAAATGCATCTATAAATACCTCAATTCCATTACTAATCTATTTCTAGAAGATGCTGAGAACAAGTCTCTAAAACATGATTGGAGTATTAAACAAGCCAAATGACATTTTCTTGTATGAAAAAATTCCTCAGGAGCTAATGAAAATTATCTTCTCTTGATCTTCTAACGCAATACAGATATAGTTTTATCCATTGTACCCATCCAAAAAGCTATTTTACTAGTGCCCTGTAATAGTATTTAGAACTTTATCAAAAAATGGGAAAGAAAAATGTTTTTTAAAAGTCATCATTCAATAATCGAAAATCTATATAGATCCTTCATTTACCATCCTTCTTTGGGACAATAATCATTGGCTAACCCATTCACTCTTTATGATAGGATAAACAAAACCTACCTTTTATTAGCTTTTCTAATTCCTGTTTGATAATGTTTTTGAGTTTTAGGTTCAATCTCCGTTGAGGTTGATGGCATGGTTTAATAGTTGGATTAGTGTAGATATGATGTTGACAGATTCACAAATTAATTCCAGTGATTTCATCATAAGTTTATATGAATTCACTTGGTCACTTTTTTACGACCTCTAATAATTTCTTCTTTTGTTATTTGTCAAGATTAGCATTTATAATTACCAGTTTTTTGTTATTTATGAAAGCATATTCAAGTGCATTTGGTAAGGCTTTTAGTTTTAGCAATTTTGATTCTTACTTCTCTAGTATCTTTAATTTTTCCCATTCAACATCCTCATCTTGTTAAAACTTAGTGTAGAGAGGTTATCTTTATATATCTTTTATTTTGTTGATTTCTTCTATATAGGCACTTGCAATTTTTTTAGTTGATTCCATGCATATGTTTGATTCTAATTTTACTTCATTAGTTAGCCATTGTGTACTTTCATATTTTGTGGCTACTTCATAAAGACAATGTTGTATACACATATCCTCAACACATCTGTTGCATGATAGGATGATATCTTATCTTGTGTTTCAAAATTTTTGCACTTAATTGTACCTAACACTATATGCGATACATAAAAATCTATATCTTTGAATAATTTTGGCTTCATCCTTCTTGGAAATTTCCAAGGATAAGTTCTTGATTTTCAGCTTAGCATCCATAGTGCCAAGCCATGTTCTTTTCATAATTATAGAAAAGTCACCTTTATTCTTCTCCATGTGAATAATCACATGGATAAGACTAGTTACTTATTGTAGTTACCGTATCTTCCTCTTATCCAAGTGAAATAATAATAGATAGGCTAGCCATCTCTAGTTGGATATTGCATTTCTTTAACAAAGGTAAAGTCCAAGCCTTGTACATGTCTTAAAAGATGAGATTCACTCTTGACCCATAATCTAATAGAGCCTTGCATGGCTTATGTTTTGCTATTTAGAGATAGATTAAAGGACTTCCTTGATCTGTTCTTTTCTTAGAAAGTGCTCCTGCATTTATTCAATGTATTACTATTTTTGTAATTATGATAGTTGTTAACTTCTTTTTTAATCATACTTTAAGCATGGTATTATTTTGAGGACTTAGTATGGAAGAATCAAGAGTAGATGAGGTTCCTATCCTTCGAATCATTTTTGGAATTTCCCTAAAGAAGTGACATTTCCTAGATCTTAGTTCACATGTATTGGTAAAGTACTCTTGTGTAGTGACTACCTTGGTAGCAATTTTATGTTATGGTTGTGTTGGTAGTTCCCCTTGCATTACTAGCTGTGGTACTGGTGGTAAACGATTATGAGCTTGATAAGATGGACTTACTGCTAGTTAGAACATGTAAGGCTATTACTTCATGCATGGGGTTATATGCCTATGGTATTTTGTTGGATAGTAGAAAGAAGATGCATGAATAAGAGTACCTCTGGAAGATATAGAACACTATACATAATATCCATAAGGATCTGGTTATGAATATGAATATTGTTTCCTTGGTGGTGGTATCCCCCACAACTACGGTTCTTGCCATTGTTGTTGATATTGCTCTTGCGGTTAAGGATAAGCCCTGTTTGGATAATACTGTTGTTGACAAGGTTACTTATAGTTAGCTTGTAAGGTAATCATGTAGGCATTTATTTTTTGACAAACTTTGGATTCAATACATATGCCTTAGACCCTTGTAAGTGGACCATAGCAGGATAACATTCCTTAGGATGTTCATACTGGCATACTTTACAACTTGTGTTATCTTCAAAACTTGATCTATAACTTCCTCTACTGCAACAACTTTCCATTTGTTTTTATAATTCTCACATCTATTATCCTTTTTATTCTTCCTATTCTTATTTCTATTGAATATTTTTTTTGATTTTCTTCTCTAATATTTTTAGTGTTGTGAAAAAATTTTCATCCACAAAGTCCCATATTTTCTCTATGTTTATTGCAATATCATTTACTAGTTTCTTAATAGGTAGAGTCTATCACTGGGCCACATCTTCTAATGTTTCTTCTTCTTACATTTCAAGTATGCTTACATCTCTTTTTTTGATAGTTGGGTCCTTATTCTATTCTTTAGTTGATTTTATTTTATAGTTATCCTTCTTCTTTTACTACTTGATCTAATAACATTTGAATTCAATGAGCTGTCATCTCTGGTAGTCTATCTTAGGCATAGACTCTAAGGGCTTTCTTATTTTTTCCTCACCCCATTGATGATGTATCATAGTCATTTCCTTTAAGAAAATCCATGGCCTAGACATCTATGTAATATTAAATAGTATCTATCCATTGTTGCATCAAGGGATTCATGTGTTCCTTGTTTCTATCCTTGGATTTTTTTCTTAAATTTGACATTCTAGAATAAGTTTGATATTTGTCATTAAATAGTTCTAGCATGGTACTCCATCTTTGGATTTCTTTTGGCTCTACGGATATTTACTAACTCTTTGTTTCCTTAATGAGTGTTCTAGGAAATAACTTTAATTTCTACCAATCATTATTGATGTTTTGTAGGATGTAGGCATCATGAAAGGCTTGAAGGTAATGTTGTGGATTTACAATGTTACCTCATTTGAACTTTAGAATCTTATTAATGTTAAGTTGCTTGATGTGACTATCTTTTAGATTTCTAGTAGATATGTACATTACTTCCCTGATATTAATCATACTTCAAGTAGCCAATAGGATTTTTTCATAGTCATTGGATTTGTATGCTCTATTGTAGTGATGATTCCTTCAATGCTCATGATGTTCTCTTTTATTATGCATGATTTCTATTTCTCTATCTTCATCATCATCTTCCATCTCCTTAGGATGTATTCTTCTTCTATTGTCATGTCTTTCATGATCCCTTATCCTTTCGCTATCATGAACTCTTGTTCTTTGTTTTCTCCTATCAAAGTTTATTGATGAGTGTGACGAAGAGGATTGGGGAGTTGGAGAATGATGCTAGCTAGTTATCCTTCTATGAATTCTTGATTAATATCTTTAGGATCTATTAGAGGTTTTAAGCCTTAAATTCTCCCTAAGTTTAGAGTCTAACTTATCTCTTCCCAGAAATTTTTCAAGAGTTGAATGTAACTTTGTCTTCACAGTATCTTTGATGCATATTACTAGTGTTTAAGGATTGGATCTATGAATTTGGTAAGACTTTTTAACTTTATATGACTCATATTCATTCTCATTAAGGATGATTGTTATTGATGCTTTATTTTCTTTTTCTTGTTCATATATTTTCTTTGAGCCTTTTTTGGTTGATATGGCTTAGTCATATTTTTGGCAACTTGGTATCCTTCTTGTATGTGGTCAAGATTTGATTTTAGAAGGGTTGCTTGAAGCATAGATGGTGTTGAGCATTTTGGTTACAAGACAATGTTGCCTTGTAAGTCTCTCTATCTAAATTATTCATCCTTGTAGAAAATAAATATTAAATCAAGATAATAAGAATTAGTATGAGCATGTGATATTTTTGTTTGTATTGGTGCACTCCAATCTTCTTCATTAAAATGTCTATCATTACTTTCATTAAGATCAATAGTAGGTGGAGATTTCACTTTAGATATGGAAGCCATTTTAATTTGGTAGATGCTTAAGTATGTATATTTTAAAAAATTATCCTAAGTATGAAAGATAGGCTTGGTGATACTTGATACAATGAACTATGTAAGATTAACTAACTAGCAAACATTGACACATCTCGGTAACAATGCCAATGATGAACAGTAGAGAATTTCAAGACTTAACCATATAGATCTAAAGTGCTCACATGTGACTAGATTGTAATCCATGGATGGATAATGTAAGTATACTAGTGAGTTGATAGTAAGTTTGTGATCATTTTCTTACCACTTAGAGTTAGTGAGGGGCAAAATGTATGGTTTAACTCCTAGTGAGATATATGATAAAATGATGTTGTTAGCTCTTAAATGTGCTAAGGATAAACATAGTAAGAATGGATGTAAATTTTATCTCTAAGTACAATGAAAATGTAAAGCTATTCTAGCCTAGGACGATAAGTATTCATTCTTGGTTTTTCATACACATCATATGCTAATGTAATTGTTATTGGGATTACCAAGTAACTTTATACCTAAGTGAATTAAGAAAATTCACTACTAGATTACCAAATATTTGCAATTTACACTAAAAAAAAATCATTCTTATTCTATCTTACTAATGAACATTGGAATGTTGAATGACTTAAGAAATATAAATCACATAGTAAAAGTAAACAACATAGGAAAGTAAATCTATTCTATGTGATATGTTGTAATGATGAACAATAATCTCGATATTTATTATCATTCATAAATTATATCTAGGAATAATTTACTTGAATAAAGATATTGTAAAACTATAATTCACCACACTATGGATGGGCATCCACAACCAACTCTAACTTTATAGAAATAAACTACAATAATTTCGCTAAGTGTTAACTAAAACTTGTTTTCAATGTGACAATGGGCTTGTATTAAAAGGTATGACCATGGCCCACTATATTGTATCTATGACAACATATGTTGAGTTATGATATCATATCTTATACATATGATATCATAGTCCTTGACTTAATGGTGTTTCATTAGATAAAAGAGTTTATGTCCTAGAATTAAAACATAACTTAGTGTTGGTCAACTTAAGAAAAATGGTTTTCATATAGTTTTCAAAAATGGGAATTGAATTTTAAAAAAGGAAGATGAACTTTTGAAAATTCCTAATAATCATAATAATTTATACAAAGCTTCTTTTACTAGAGCATTGATCTACGGTTCCTAGGATGAGTGTCAGCTATGGCATAAATAGCTTGGATGTGCTTTACTAACATATATGGAGATGCTCTTAAAAATATGGTAAAAATTTTATCATAATTTTTAGTTAATAAATATAATGAATTTGAATTTTTTATAGAATGAAAACAAACTAGAATATCCATCCATGGATTACAATCTAGTGTACATATATCTTCTATTTTATCAACTCACTATCTAAAATGAAATTTAAAATACCTCTATTTTATCATTAGTGCATTCAGATATATGTGGATCCATGTAGATTGAAATTTTAAATGGAAGTAGGTATTTTATTATATTTGTTGATGATTACTCAAGATATTTCCATGTATATTTGTCAAATAAAAAGATCTTGCTTTAGGATATTTTAAGAAATTTCAAATCCAAGTAGAAAAGGAAACATGAGTAATAATAAAGATTCTTCACATCGATTGAGGGGGAGAATACATGGCTAATTATTTTAGGAGTACTTGCAAAATCAAGACATTCATCATCAAACAATAATTGCCTACACTCAATAAAATGGTGTTGCTAAACAGAATAATAGAACATTGAGAGATATGAAAAGAACCATGCTTCATGATGCTAGCTTAGAAAAGAAATTTTGGGTAGAGGCACTTGGCACATGAAATCATATTTAAAATTTAATGATAACCAAGAATTTATTGGATTGTACTGCATATAAAACATGGTATAGAAAAATGCCTAATCTTTCTCATTTAAGAGTTTTTGGTGGTAAGTATTTTATCAAAATTGTAAGGCCATGAAGTAATAAATGGAATGAAAAGTCCACTAAATGTATCTTCATGGGTTATTCAGTTACAAGTAAAGCATATAGATGTTTTAATTTGACAAGAAAAAAATATTATAGAAATTTGTGATGTATAGTTTATAAAACAAGAAAAGGTGGAAATTCTAGATTTAAAATGTGATAGTGAAGATTCTAATGATGATGAAGAGGTAATGTAAGTAGAAGATGAACATGATGAAGATGAGAATACATCTAGTGATGAAGTTGAGTAATAATTTCAACATCCATCATAGGGTCACAAATACTCAAGAGTGAGGCAACAAGTAGATTCAGAAAATGTTATTGGTTCTTTAGAACATGAATAACTAGATGATATTGATAGCTTAGAAAATCTATCCTTTAGTTTAGTTTAAGATCTAGTAAAATATAAAAATGCAATCCAACATGATCATTGGATTAAGGCTATGCAAGAAGAGATTAGACAGATTGAATTTTTAGGATAAAATATAATGTTGATAATATAGCTAACAAATATAAAGTTTGATTGGTTGTGAAAGGTTATGTGTAGGAAGGAGGTATAGATTATGGTGAAACCAATGTAGTTGTTGCTTGATTAGAATCAATGAAAGCATTTTTAACATATGTAGTAAAAATCAAAATTAAAGTATATTAAATGGATATGAAATTAGATTTTTAAAATGGTTTCTTGGATGAAGATATCTATATTAGTAAATTTGAAGGGTTTGTAATATTGAGTAAGGAAAATTAGGTTTATTTACTTAAAAAGGCATTGTATGGTTTAAAAAAAGCATCTACAAATGATTTCTTAAGTGAAATCTAATAGCACCATTGTGTCTAGCACAGTGAAAGACCTAAGAATTAACCTCTTAATTACCAAAAATGAAGTTTGGATTAGTGAAAGTTATAGTTAATTTGAACAAAAGTCAACACTCATTAATGTGATGATGTTAGTAGTCAACATGATGATGTTAGCCACGATGTCAGCAAGTCCAATTAGTAGCCATATAAGCAAGTGTAATTAGCCATCACATTAATTCCATGTCAACACCACGTCAACATCACATGAGCACCATGTCAACGTCATGTTTGTGTCACATTAGCCATCATGTTAGCTAGCATGCCAGCAATCTATATGCCATGTCAATAGGCAATGGCCGCATCATTGTGCCACATCAACCATATATCCCATAGGCTTTGCCACATCAATTGTAGGTTTCACAAGCTTTTCCACATCAACAATAGGTTCCATAGACTTGCCATGTGATGAGTGGTGAGGTACCCTTACGCTCAACCATACGAATACGAGCGTTACATGTGTGATCCGATCGAACTCCGCAGATGGACTAGTTGTGGCATCTAGAAAATTAGCCTTAGGTCGTAGTTCGCTATCTTCCCACCTGGACTAGTGTTAACTTTTTCACGTATGGTTTAGCCCAGAGTGAGGTGTATGATGTGTTACTATGCTAATGCTACTCCTAAAGGAAATGGAAGATAATATTAACTAAGCTAAGAGAGAAGGATGAGAGAGAATCTAAGCTAGCCTAAGTGCAATGAGTATCCGTTCCTCAATTATCCATACACATCTTGGACTTCACGCATGACTACCACAGGGATTACCAAGCATAGATCCTAGGTACGCTGCTAGGTTACCAAGTAGTCACACTTAAATGTTTGTAATCAAGTCGTACTCATTTCGCATTTAACAAGAGTTTAGGGTAAGAAGGTATTAACTAAGAAAGTAGTAAATAAAAATTAATTAAATAATTAAGCTAAGTGAATGCTACAATGATGAAGTAATCTTGATCTTTATTGCCGGTCATGTGCATGTCCAAGTACGTCACACTCAAATAAGTATGCCGTACAATTACAATCACCACACTGCGGGCATACACTGGGAGGAAAAGGGTTCAGAGAAAAATGAAAACTAAAATCAAAACTAACTCTAAAACTGAATTTTTTATTGGAACTACTTGCCTCTTATTTATAGATGAGGAGATAGGCTGTGATATCGCATACGCGATACCGTGGCTAGGCTAAATGGCGACTCATCATACCCCCACGACTGAATGAAAACTTGTCCTCAAGTTACAATGAGAACAAGCTCCATTGACTACATAGTGGATAGGTACGAGATTATTAGATGATGAAAATGGGATTATGTTGCAGTGTGGAATCAAGACAAGATTGAGATACAACAGAAAGAATGTGCTATAGCTACAAAATTGGTGGAACTCATGTAGTTCCTGGTGGCGATGGCTCCTCCATAGGTGCTTTCCCTTTATCTTGTGATCCAAGTCTTGGGGCTTGATGACATTGAAGTAAGGCCTGGAGTTTCTCCTCTTCGGTCTAGGGATCCTGTGCCATCCACACTAATGTTCCGATGTTTGATGGAGTTGGCACTTCCCATGGGTAGGGTAGTTGTGGAAACATTTGATTTTCCTTAACATACCAGGTCATAAATACCCGTCGTTCCTCCTCGTAGGCTCTAGCTTTGTCTCTATATTCTTGAAAATTCGCAAGCCATCAAGCCAAATCTATTGCGACACCTTTTTGACCTTGGTAGCTTGCCTTTACCAGTTCAAGTTTAGAATTTGCAATTTCCAGTTTTTGCAATATCTTCTTGCGTTCTGCAAATTTTGTTTCATATTTGACATAGGTGGTAACTACTTGTTGCTCGAGCTCTATTCTTAGGTGCCCTGCTATTAACATGGAAAGGTTGGCATACCGCAAGTTTGCCAACTCCATGTATTCTATAAGATCTTGGATCTGCAAGTCCTGGTTCTTAACTTTTGCCTGGTGGACAAAAGCATATGTGTCCAATATGGCCCGCCAGTTAGTGTGTTGAGCACTGATAGCATTGATGTGGGCCTTGGCCATATGGATCTCCTTCTCAAGGATTTTTTTGTACATCCTCACCTACTCTTGGAAGTGTTCCTTTAGCTTTTCATGCTATTTAGCCTCATTTTTCCATGTGCTTATTTCGATAGCTATCTTTTGGCGGATGGCGCGTACCTTCTCCATTGAGAGGGTTCGATTCTCCCTAGCTAAACAACTCATGTCTTGGTTGACCCAGATGAATTGTTCTTGTAGCTGATGGAAATGTTCTTCGAGAACATTCTTTTGCTTCTCCACAGTAGTCAATTGAAGGTTGTTGGCAACAAGCTGCTTGTTTTCCTCCTGTAAGGCTTTGAGTTCCGTAATATGCACATAAGTTTGCACCTGCGCTTCAGAGGAATCCGAAACAACCTTCTCTTTTTTTTCAGCTACCTTTTTATTCTCCATTAGTAGTTTGGTTAGTTGCTTAGTTTTGAAATTGTCTAGCTAGTCTGCGGGAACAAATTGCAAAGGGTCCCGCTGTGCTGCTTGTAGGGTCACGAGCTGCTCTTGTAATTTTTGCACCTCTGCTTCAGCATGCTTGGCCTTCACTCCTGTTAAGACTAGCTTCCCCTTAGTGGAAATGAGGTCTAATTGAATTGCTGTAACATATTAAGGGATGTCAAACAGAGACATCATTATTTTTCCTATTTGTAGCAATCGATCAAGGACATCCTCATGTTCCGCAGGAGTCATTGAGGTTCTAGCCAAAGTTTGAGCATCCCATGCTCCCACGAGATCTATCGATGGTATAACAGGTACATTGAACAATTCTTTGATGTGGTCTGTGACCACTTCTGTAGCTCCTGCGACATCCTGGTGTTGCATGACCACCATAGTGGCCCCTTCACCTATTTCTAATTGCACGTGGAAAGATGCCGCATTTCCTGAGATCTATTATGACTATGTACTTTCCTCTCCTCTTGTATGAATAGAAACTTCACCCCTTGTAGAATTCAAAGAAACTGTGGGTTGTATGGAATTGTCAATGATGCGGAAGAGATTTACATCATCATAACTTCCCCAACTGATCATCTCAGTGATGGCCTTGAGATGGCTCATTGACGGTCTGTAATCTTGCGGTGGTGGTAGTTGATCCTGGTCCGTGCTAGGCCCTGCTTCCTATTGTTGGCTAGGTCATGTACTTAGAAGTTGGCTAGGTTTTTCAAGTTGAGTTGTAGTTGGTCCAACCATCTATTCTTCTTCTTGTTCTGGACCTAGCATCTCACTAGTGATTTTTCTTATAGCTGGTGTCTTTAACAGTTCAACATATGAAGCATTTTGAGCTTTTCGGAGGACATCATTAGTGTATCCCCTAATACTAGCATGTCAACATAGGTTCTTGATAAGACAAGAGAAGGGCAACACCATCTTCCCTTTCTTTTGTTCCTCGAACCGCCTCATGATCTCTGTCAAATATAGATGAGGCAGGTTAGCATTAACCTTTCCCATTAGCACTACACATCCTCTTGCCACATATTTTGAGATTTTTTAAAGCCCTTTTTGGGGAAGAGGTGATACGTTCCAATTTTAAAATAGATCCTCTCTTTCATCGTCAACTCTCCAAATGTCTTATCCCTGCCATATGTCCTTTCCAACCAAACTTGTTGCACATCAGGGTTTGATCGGGTAGACAACTGAGCAATCTAGGGCCCTGTATTTAGAATTTTTAATACTTCCAAAATGGCTTGCATGGAGAAATCAACTATCACACCACAAATATTAACAGTGGTGCCTTTTTCTCTGTTGTGCCAAAATTGGTACGTCTCCCCTAGGTATCAAGCACTGCTTTTAGAGAGGGTAGGCCATAAGGGAGAGCCTTTGAGGTGATCCCTAAAAGCCTCAGGAGCAAACTCTGTAAAAGATTCAAAATTTAATTCCACAATCACCGCAGTGAATGTGGACCTTTCGTGGATCACCTGAACACAATCCTGAGGCAACGTGAGATGTTGTCCTTGTTCAGGCACTGCAGCAGCTCCTCCTTCTGCCTACCCAGACTGTACAGTAGGAGGGTCCTCTTGATGAATGCTAAATGATTGTTCCTCCTATTCTGCATGTTATCTAGTAGGGACTTGTTCTTCGCCTCTCCTAGGTCATTTACTCCCACCTTAAGTAGGACCTTCCTGTTGTCCATGTTTTGGGGCCATCTGCAATCACACAGAGTCAAGTGTTAGTATGATTGCTTCTGAAGTTAAATTATACCTTACTACTTTCCTTAATTAATTAACTTTGTTTATCTCTGTTTGATGTTTCTCGAAAGATTATATTAGTGGGTCCTTTTTACTTAGGTGGTTTCCAATTTTAGTTTCCCGATATACCTAAAGGGATTCAATT
>MNCI01003515.1:549426-568569 GCA_015680685.1 Gnetum montanum
GGGGGTGTCCATCTTTTTATAGCTAGATAGGACGTGATATCTCGTACGATACATTGCATATGTGATATCGTGACCCTAGTGATATTAGGCACAATGAAGGATACCGAATTTTTAAAGGTATTTTTGGAATTAAAATGGAATTTAAGGACATGGGGCTATTGTTAAGAGGTTCTAGGGTAATTGAATTAGTTCGAAAGGCACAAATAATTATGATGTTGTGAAATTTATCAATAAGGACCTCAGATGGTAGAGAAAAAGGCTATGTGATGGTTCATAAGAACGTTGAATTAGAGGGATAGTAATAAGGGAAAGAATATTGTTGGTAATATGCTAAGGGTAATAAATGGTGTGTGTGAATTGCATCATGAGTGAAAATTACAAAAGATTACACAAGTGGGTCCTCCCCAAAGCAGGTTTCAACCTATAATGCCCTTATGTAACCACACTTAAAAGTGTCTATGGGCACTAGAAGGGGTACATGTAATCCACACTGATTCCACAAAACAGACACATGTAATTATCATTGGAATGAGATAAGAATTCTATGTTGTACATGACACGAGCTACAATTACACGAACAGTGAGATGAGACGAACTATAGAAGGGATTGTAGAGATTGGGACATGAGGTAACTGACCCAGGGCACAATGAATCCTGTGTGAAAAGCATGATTAACATGTCATTAAATTGTTGTTCCAAGATCAGGACCAAGTCCATTCCTCTAATCAGTGACATCGCATTGTTTCATCCCATGGTGAGAAACTATGAGATTACCATAACAATAGGGCACATGATCACTTGGTGTTTTTTTCAAGAGAGGAGTGATTTTTGTTTTGTGGCACTTTTCTTTTTGTTTTCTTTTCTCTTTTTTTTTGACTATTGAATCCAGAGAAGCTACCAAACTTCAGGCATGGGTGCATGTCTTTCCAGTGGGATGCCCTAGAACAGTATTGGATTTTTGTGTGCCGTTTTGATTACTCTTACTCCCATTTTTCATTAGATCTACAAGGATCTTAGTACAACCATGTTGTATNATTTTGATTACTCTTACTCCCATTTTTCATTAGATCTACAAGGATCTTAGTACAACCATGTTGTATGATAACTCCCACAGATGTCACCAAAGAGAATCCACAAGTCCCCTTGATGTCACACCCTAATCATTCCCTCTTGGTCCATCCTTGTTCATTCTAGGTACAATGAACACAAGATTAATTTTAAGTTTCAAGAATGTCAAGAATATCACTGTATCCTCGAACATGACCTCTTATTTGTAGAATGGATGAGTGGGTGTAATGGGCTCACTGTCCACATAATTGATCGTTCAAGACTTGATAATGTAGAACACACCTCAACCAACAAACCACATGAGTGTTTTATTTTTAGATGAGATTATTTATAAAAATGTAAAAAGAAAAAAAGACAAAAAGATAAAACAAGAAATTGAAAAATGAAAAACTAGAAAACAAAAAGTTGTAAAACTGAAGAAAATGAAAAATAGTTATTAATCCTACTTGTTATTAGAATGGGGGGTATCCCCCATAAGTAAATGATTGAGCATGACAAGTATTAATAAATGGAAGATGAAGATCCTTGCATGTTGGAAATATTGGGACTTGGTCATACTTACCCCATTGGGGTTTACACACTTGATTATAGTAAGCATAGTGGGGCAATTTATAAGATGTAGTTTCTAGATAATGAGTTGACCCACTATGATATTTGAGACCATAAGATGGTTTGCAAGGATTGGGATGTTGCCCTCCATGGCTATGTTCATTGGGTTGTATGGTTGTTGGAGTGTTAATTGGTGGCCTTGATGAAGTAACATGAAGCGTTGGGTTCGAGGATAAGGGTGCACCACAGGGTTGGACTTGTGCCAAGTTTGAGAATGCAGTGGCCTTGGAATTGTGTTATCCCTTCCTACGGTCATGTTTAAAGAAGGGACACTTTTGATGTTGAGGAGGTTTCTCACTGCTATTGGCAATAGTAGCACAAGTAGCGTTCATGGCTTGTTGCTGTGGTGTAGAGACTTTAGGAATAGTTGGTGGTGATGTAGAAGGAGGGAAAGGATGAGAATGTTGAAATTTGGAAGAAATGTAAGGTACATAAGGTGGTGGTTGTGTTGAGGACATGGGCTGGTAGTATTGAGGAGAATGATAATGCGGTGAGATAGAGTATGTTGGCCCAGTTGGGGAAATAGGATATTGGACTAGATAAGAATTTGGATTTGGATGATATGAAGGGTTTCTTCAGTTTAGGGGTGGCTTCCCCCACAACTTGGATTATTGCCACTATGATCGAACACAGTGTCTCTATACGAACTCAGGATGTAATGTGCTTCCCCAATGCTCATATAAATGTAACAAGATTGGACATTGGCCCTTGGGGTGATCGTACAAGCAAATGTTACATTCATATGTGTGATTGGTAGTTGAGCTCTTATTTTCCTCATCACTTCTTTTCGATTATCTACTGATACTTTGTCCTACTTCTCGGGTTGTCAAAACTCTATCTCCAATGATATCGATATAATCTCCACACTTTTTATATGTCCATTCCAACATCTTATTAATCTTTGCCTCAACTCCTTCTAATGATTGTTGTACTGGCAAAGATGGTTCTTCCACCTTGAGATTAGTTGATTTCTCCTTTTTGTGGTTATGGACCTTTGTTAAGTTGAGATTTTGGTCTCATTGATGTTTTTCAATACTCTCCCATCTAGCCAATTCTCCTTCTTCTTTTGCTACTCGCTTAATAAGCTCTTGGACCTGATGGGTTCATAGTTCATATAGTTGACCTTGGGCATACATTCCTAAGGTCTCTCTTGTATCATTATGAAGCCCATCAATAATATGGTACATTAGCCTTTCTTCGGAGAACTTATGGCCTAGGTAGTTTTTTAATAGTGCATAATATCTTTCTAAGGCCATGTCCAAGGGTTCATGTTGTGCTTGTTTACACTCTTGCGTTTGTTTCCTCAAGGCTGACACTCTTGCATAGGTTTGATATCTTTCATTAAAGAGTTCTACCATTGTTGACCAATGTCGTATTGAATTTGGTTTTAACGATCTATACCATACTTTTGCTTGGCCAACGAGTGTCATAGGAAAGATCTTGAGTTTTTTTCAACTGTTATCAATGTTGTTCCATGAACAGGTATCATAGAAGGCTTGTAAATGTTGATGGGGATCTAAGTCATAGCCTCCTAAAAAATTAGGGAAGTTGCTTAAATCAAGCCTGGGTAGATGACTCTCTTTACAATGCCTACAGGAGATTCGAACTACCTCTTGTATTTGCGTTAGGCTTGTAGTGGCTAGTGGGGGTTCATCGTCATCAGGTAAGTTATGCTTTCATGCATTGGGATGATGTTGCTTTCATTTATGTTTATAAGAAACCCCCACCTAAGGTTGCGTACTCCAATCTTCATTGTCATGTAGTTCGTTGGTTCTCCAATGAACTTCCTCACTAGGTGTGGCATTGTTATAGTCTTGTAGGAGAGCCATGGTTGTGAAATTGTGTGTGAATTTTTTTATAATTATTTCTTGCTAAAAGATATATCATTAATTCTTATACAGTGACCTTGTATGATATAACTAATCTAGATAACTAGCACCGTCCCTGGCAACGGTGCCAATGATGAGTGATGAGATACCCCTACACTCAACCATACGAATACGAGCCTTACATGCATGATCCGGTCGAACTCCGTAGAAGGAATAGTTGTGGCATCTAGATAGTTAGCCTTAGGTCACAGTTTGCTATCTTCTCACCTGGACTAGTGTTAACTTTATCACGTATGGTTTAGCCCAGAGTGAGGTGTATGATGTGTTCCTATGCTAATGCTACTCCTAAAGGCAATGGAAGATAATATTAACTAAGCTATGAGAGAAGGGTGAGAGAGAATCTAAGCTAGCCTAAGTGTGATGAGTATCCATTCCTTAATTGTCTATACACATCTTGGACTTTGTGCACGACTACCACTGGGATTACCAAGCACAGATCCTAGGTACGTTACTGGGTTACCAAGTAGTCACACTTAAATGCTCCTAATCAAGTCGTACTCATTCCGTGTTTAACAAGAGTTTAGGGTTAGAAGGTATTAACTAAGAAAGTAGTAAATAACAATTAATTAAATAATTAAGCTAAGTGAATGTTGCAATGATGAAGTAATCTCGATATTTATTGCCGGTCATGTGCGTGTCCAAGTACATCACACTCGAATAAGGATGCCATACAATTACAATCACCACACTGCGGGCATACACTGGGAGGAAAAGGGTTGAGAGAAAAATGAAAACTAAAGTCAAAACTAACTCTAAAACTGAATTTTGTATTGGAACTACCTACCTCTTATTTATAGATGAGGAGACAGGTTGCGATATCATGACTAGGCTAAATGGCGACTCATCACCATGTTAGAAACAGGTCCCATAGGATTTGCCACATCAATAATGCATCCCATAGGATTTGCCATGTCAACAATAGGTTCCATATTCTTAGCCATGTTAGCAACATGTCCCATAGGCTCTACCATGTTAGTAATGGGTTCGATAGGCTTTCCACATCAACAACTAGTCACATAGGGTTACCACATTAGAATGGGCCTAACTTCATCTTCATCAAAAATAAAATCTTTATATTTATGGTTGTGCTGGCTTGACTCCTTGACTTGTGAATCAACATCCTTATCTTTTCTACCATAAACACCAATCCACTTTTCTTATTTGTTATTGTTAGCTTGTTTTATCATTTTTTCCATAGATGCGAACCTTCAAAATAGAAAGATTTATGAGAAGACTTGTGAGTCAACATCTTTATCTTTTCTACCATAAACACCAATCCATTTTTCTTATTTGTTATTGTTAGCTTGTTTTATCTTTTGTTCCATAGATGTTAACCTTCAAAATAGAAAGATTTATGAGAAGAGTAAAATCTATGTGATAAGACTAGATAAATTGAATCTAATCTAGGCATTCTGTACTATTCTTACACTATTTTCTAGCCTCATTTATGTTATAAATACCTTTTCAAATATGTTATTGTAAAATATAAAGAGAGAGATTAGAGAAGAAGAAAAAGAGAGAGAGTAAATTAGAAGATAAAGAAGATCAAGAAAGAATGGAAGTGTTAAGAATGTGAAAGACCTGGTACTTACATATTTCCAAGTTTTTTTGGTTAATTTATAATAGTAATTTTCATATAATTTTATGATTTTATGTTATTTCCCTTGGTACACAACTTTGGTTATAAGTCTTTAAGCTCGAATGTTGGCATCTCTTTATATTTACACTATGCACAAAGGTAATCTTAATTAAGTTTATTATATTTCCAATATTTCTATCCTCTATGGGATTTTTGGGCTCATTTTTAAGGTTTTGAGTAACCTTCATTCACATCATTCCGATGACATTAAATGGTGAATTTGGTAGGTTCATAGGTAGTTTCAAAGATAAGGACTAGATTCAAGACTAAGTATTACTAGGTGATGTTGATCCTAGAGTTAGTGTCATCATAGCAGCATCACCACCAACCAAGAACACTAAGTTTGACATTTGATACTGAGTCCTAAATTCATGTGATTCCTATCGTATCATAGGCATCATCATGGTATAATTTCACATTGATTTGGACATTGGAGGTGGTCTTTGGATCCTGGTATGGAACTAGGGAGGATGTTGGAAAAATTCTAACTTTGAGTGATTACTTTGACATTGACACCAACTTTAATGTCAGCATTAGCATTCATGTTACTTGCATCACTTAGCTTTTTGAATTTCTAGTTTCCAAGTATGAATTCTAGTTAACTTCAGGGTTGAATTTAGAAACCCTAGGCCTATAAATATCAGACTAGAATCCAAATTTTGGCTAATTTCTTAAGATCTAGGGTACTTGTTTAGATTTTAAGAGATCAAAAGCATGAGCATTTTTGTTTTGAACATCTCTTGTATTCTCCATGGCCATCTCAACTCTTAGTAGTCTACAAGCTCAACTTTGAGAATATCATCTTAAAGCTCTTCTTAGTTGAATGCCTCTTTGATGAGTTTATGGTAGAAGAATAAGAAACTTAGGATAGGAAGTTGAAAGCCAAGGTTGATTCCTTCTTTCATGATTTGGGAATATATCTAATTAATAACAAGTGGAGTTTTTCTAGCCTAAAGGATTTTCATTTCTTCTTAATATTTATTTGGTAGTATGAGGTTATGGTGGCTTAGCCTTCTTCATACTAAAGAGAAAGGGATCTTGGATGAAGCTAGAATCCCTAAAACACTTTGGAAAATTAGAAGAGTACATTAATGTCTTTTAAGAGTTGATGTTTTTGATTCTTGATATGAATGATAGAGATTGATTTTTTAAATTTGTGAATAGTTTGCAACCTTAGGCATAATTTCTAAATATAGTAATATGGAATTGAGATCTTGCTTGAAGCTATTATAATGGTCAATATATTCATTGATTTTAAGTTCATACAGCTTGATAAGGACAAGTATGTAAGGAAAAGAAGGTGCATATTTCTAGAATTAGAAAACTAATGCATGATTCACCAAAGAAGGCAATTATCCTAGACAAAACTAATAGGGTAGCCATGGTATTGGAAACACTACAAATAATTTTAGCTTATCATAGAAAATAAAAAAAATTATAAATAAGTGAAAACAAAGAGGTAAGAAAAGTCAATTTCTTAAAGGGCCATTTAAGTCTTCTATTCAATGTTTATTTTGTTATGGTAACCACCTAGTAGAAACTTCACTCTTAGAGTAGAAAAATGTTTCATCAAGGGTTTGATATGGTATAATGTTGAATGCTTCATCAAAGTGCATAATAACATGTAAGATATTTTACAAGATAACTAATTTTAGTTTATGAATCTTTCATATTAAAGTCTTTTTAAAGTACAATTCAATAAAGCATTTAATAGAGTAGTTAACTCTACCAATGTTGGTCCCAAGCTTGGATATGAAAGGAGTGTTAGCGTTAGGTTGATAGCCAACTATAAAACCTTTCTAAATCTTAAGGATGACTTTCTTTTTTAGATTTTGTAGATGCTAGGGCATTTCCTAAATGTGAGGCATAGTAGTCACATGATTGAAGATGATGTGAAGAAATTGCAAATAAACAAATATCTAGCTCTTCATAGAGGCAAATGGTGAAAAAGAATTGATGTAGCTAATCCCATTTTGTTGGTACAAGGCTAGGATGATGATGATGATGATGATGATGATGATGATGATGAATAGAGTAGTTATTTTCTTTTAATTTTTTTTAAATTTTAGGATTTTAGCTTGAAGAAAGTGATATTTAACATTTTTATTAGTGTAATCATTTCTTTATTTTTGAGTTTTAATTTATTTTGTCCAATAGGGATTTTGGAATTTGATCACCTTGGTCTATCATTTTTTCTGAAATATTAATATGATTATCTTTTCTAGGTATTATCATGAAAACCTAGTTTTCATAAATATCATGCAAATTGATTAGTAAGTCAAGTTCAGTAATGGAACCTAGAGGTATTTTGGTAGGCATTTTGTGCATTCTTTAAAAATGGTGCAAACATTCTCTCTATAGCAGCTATTTAACTAGATTTAAACAAATATAATTTTGAAGCTTTACTAGATGTAGAAGAATAGTTTTAAAAAATGCAAATAAAAGGTTTTGTTAGTTTCATCATCTCACATAAAATGATTTCTTACCAAGGCAAAGTTAATGCTACCTTCCTAAAGGATGTTAAAATAGTATTTCATTTGGATGATGTTAGATGCTTTTAGATCCCTACTAGATATATTTTGATTTGTAGGAAGAATTACTTCAAAATTTTCAATGGACGTTTTAGAATTGATTTACCTCTACTTTTTAATAATGAAATTATGAACACAAAGAATTAACAACCCAATGATTAAATAATTACTTCTCTAAAACAATTGTAGTTTCTCTATAATTTATAATCTTGATCGTGTGCACCCTTCTTCGCATCTTTGTTTGCTACCTTGGCTTTCTAAATGCATGCTTTGACACCTTGCAAAATATTACTAGGATTAAGTTTGGAATTTAATGTATAAATTATGTGTTTTTAATATGTTTCTACACAATATATTTAATGTATAATTTTAAAAGCATTGCAAAAGCACATAAGCATTAGTAGAAAGTGTGCTTAGACGTAAGCTAAATTGATTAATATTTTACGAGTAAGGGTTTGTTGATGAAGAGATTGAGTCATATGCCTAAGAAATATAATTTTTTTTCATGCATCATCATAGGGTACCAAAAAAAATCCAATTGCAACTGTTATTAATGAAATTATAGTTGCACAATGGGAGCTTACAATTACCAAAATGGTATTATTGGATAAAATTTATAAGCAAAACAAAGAAATTCTTCAAAGGTTAACAACCCTTATGAATAAGTGTTACATCCCGTCCAGAGACATTAGGTATGGTCATACGCTTACGATTTATACATTACATGTGGAGCCTTGATGGGTTGTCAAGGATGCTTTAATGTAACATAAATGTATTTTATATGTTGTGAGGCTTCGCCTTTATGTTATGGTTATGATTCCTTAACATGCTTAATTAACATGATTATGCACACTAGCCCTATGTGATGTGTTAGACAGGTGAGGTTGCTGGTAGGGGTGTTGGATTAGGGTATGTCTCTACTTTATGTGTGATTGTGGCATTTATGCATTTGCACTATAGCACTATGTTGCATGATATTTAAGTGTGATTTCAACATGTGAATGCGTAGAGCTTTTAATAAGGATTTCATAGGTTCAAGCGGATTTTAATTTGGAGTCCTAGTGTGATTGGTATGCACTTGTGAATTGTAGGGTATTAGTTGGGAAGGGAAAAAAAGAAAAAAACTCATGAAAAATAAATAAAAGTAAAAAAAAAAAACTAAAATTAAAAAATTAGATGTTGCACGTGACGTGCAAGGTATTAGTTGGGAAGGGAAAAAAAGAAAAAAACTCATGAAAAATAAATAAAAGTAAAAAAAAAAAACTAAAATTAAAAAATTAGATGTTGCACGTGACGTGCAAAAGGAAGCGGCTTGTGTATATTTTTTTTAACAAAAATAAAAAAAATGCTAAAAGTTTATGATGAAAAAAAAACATAGTTTATAATGTTGCTTTTTTACAATTGCCCTTTTTCTTCCACCACCTATAAAAATTGGATCTATTTCATTTTTTTCTCTATTTAGAAATAGAAAGGAGGGTTATGTTTATTCTCTTCTCTTTTTGTCAGTTTTCTTTTGTTTTCCTCCTTTTTTGGAATTTTAAGCTTTGCTAATGGTTTTTTCTTGCTCTGAACTTGGATTTGTGATTGCTATGGTCACATCTATGTGGGTGCATAACTTTGGAGCGAAATTGAGTTCTACTAGATTTTGAGGGTTTTTTGCTTGTTTTGGCCTTCATGGCCCAACAATTTTAATTGGTGAGTTTTCTTTATCTTTTCCTTGTATTTTTGTGCTAGATTAGTATATATGATNATTTATCTTTTCCTTGTATTTTTGTGCTAGATTAGTATATATGATTATATGATGTGGGCATGTGGGATAGATAGCTCAAAGACTAAGCTTGGACATGTTATTTTTCCTATTTCCCGAAATTGTCTAATTTTGGTTACGAATTATGTAGTAATATAAATGCGGTGTATGATATGATGTGGACTTGTAGAATATGATATGTGATGTTGATGAGACTAGTATGATTGGAATATGATATTTTTGGGGCCTATTGGGGCATGAGTGTTTTTGGGAGTTTGAATCCTTCCTGGTGCTAATTAAATGTTATTTTATTAATCAAACTTTGAACATGCATAACTTTAGTTCTAGGAGTTTGATTTAGGAAAAATTAGTGTCGTTTGGATCATTTTGGGAAGTACTTTTTAATCATGGAATTGGTTTTTTCCTTTCAGCATATATCATTTGGAAGGTTATTATAGCAGTCATTTGTGTGGAAGTACATGCAGTTTGAGAAATATGTATTGTTTTGTCATATCATAGTATTAATGCTGTTTTGTCGAATCGTGGTATTGTTTTCATGGAATGACTATAACTGTTAGGTGTGGATATATGTGGTTATGTTATGTTTGTTTGGATTTTTTGTGCTTATGACATGTGTTGGCTTAATTTAGTCAGAATGTGTACATGTCTTTGTCATGATGCTTGTGATGGTTGTTGGTGGATGGTGCTAGCACAAGGGTTTGGACCGGTTGATGATGAGGCATCTTGGAGGTAGTATGAATTGACCCCCACTATGATGCATTAGTGAGGCTCCTATCTTAAGCCTCATTCTGAGAGTGGGAGAGCATAGGTGTGTTTGTCCCTACGGTTAGTACGTGGCATAGGTGTGTTCTTCCTTATCGCTAGTCCTCTAGAAGGCTAGTGGTTGCGGGTCATAGGTTGATGGACCCTAGCATTAGTTGGATAAATAAAATACTTGTAGGCAATGACTATTATGAGTACTCATGGAAAAATTTCACATGCTACACTAAGTGTGGATATGCTAGCCATCACATGGGTTATGTATATGATAGTATTAGTTTGTGAGTCATATCGTTGATAATATGTATTATGATTAAATTATGATTGTGTGGATCATGGACTATTTAATAGTATATTGTAGGTATGATGACATGGGCATGATAATGGAAATGGATGTGATGTGGTGTAATGAATATATGACATATGATGTTAGATCGTGGCTTTATCTGTGATTGTATGGTAACCATCTATCCTCTTTGATAATGATTATGTTAGCATTATGGGAAATATGGTGGATGTGTGGTTTTGAGCATCTGTAAGACTAATAGTTGTTACGGGTTTCTTTGCACCCCACTCCTCTCCTCTAATGCAACACTTGTTGACAATCTAGTAGGGGAAGTGTAAAGGCTTCTCACTTAGTTGTGTACTAACTTTATTTAATTATAGTTGAAAGGTGTAGGAGCCTAGATGAGCACAGAGAGGGAGAGTAGAGGAGGGAAAGATCTTCAGTGCTCGGTTAATTTATATTTTTATGTACAATAGTAAGGACTATGCATCATTGTATGAAACTCTCTGTACTCTTATATATACGGTGATGATGTATATGTGTTTTTGTATTTTAGCAGAGTAGTGGATATTTTGATTTATGTAGAGACATGAAATTTTATAAATTGAAATGTACATTTAGTTTTTGATGTGGTATGAAATTTCTGTGTAGTTTGACCTTCCTTAATATCATGTATTCTCTACATCATTGGCTTTTAATTATCATGCTTCTGTTATAATATTACTAGTGATCCTAGGCATCACCCTGCCCTAGCTAGGGCTGGGTGTTACATTGTGGTATGGGAGCTAGTTTACCCTAATGTTGTATGATGGTTGGGGTACTCACCCATTTGTGATTCTAGGTTACAGATATGTATAGTACACGTGGTCATGATGCTGGAGGGGTTTGTAGTCGAGAATGGCCTAATGATGGATAGGAGCAGCCTGCTCCAACATTTCATAGTGGTCCTACAAGAAGGCAACTATAGCTTATTCAACAACCATTATAGATCCTGTAACAACATGTTGTAGTTAGTGGTGCTCTCATTCCCATGGTCAGGCAAGTAGGAAGTGGTAGTGGTAGTGAAGGCTCAGGAGAATTAAATAGGTAGCTTATCAATAGGGAACTAGTAGAGTAGTTATGAAAGTTAGGACCTCCTAAATTTGATGAAATTGAGGATCCCACTGTAGCTACAGAATGGTTGGAAGAATTAAAAAAGGAATTTGATTTGATGGGTTCATTGGTTCAGCAGACTCGCTTGGTAGTTTATCAATTGGTTGGTACTACTTAGTGTTGGTAGAAAATTGAAGAGCAGGCCAAGGAATGGATTGGTCAAGAGGTAGAATGGGATGATTTTCTAACATCTTTTAGAGCTCGTTATGTGTCTACCAAATATGCTCAGGAAAAGGAGGATGAGTTTTATCATTTGTATTAGGATAGTTGGTTTGTGATGAAGTATGATGCTTATTTCTCTAAGTTGAGTAGTTATGTATCATAGATGTAGATAGATGCTCAGGCATAGACGAACATGCTTATTCAAGGTTTGAGGCCATCTTTGAAGCATCACCTATTACCCCTCAGATTGACATCCTATGATAAAGCTAGAGTAGTAGCCATGAATTTAGAGAGGATTTAGTGGGAAGATACAACACGTAGAGAGAGGTGACAAGGGTAGAAGAGAGGATTGACATTTGGAGAGAGGCTTGGTCCCTCTAAGCAAGCTTGTGACCATGGAGAAGAGTGCCCAACACTCGCTCATGATCCTATTATTGGAGTTGGTCATGGAGCTATTATTTATTATAGATGTTGGTAGCTTGGTCATATGCATAGGGATTGGTAGAATTATTTTGCATGTGGGCAGCCAGGGCACTAGGCTTGGGAATGCCAAAAGTAGGTAGGCAGTAGTGGAGGAAGCAAAGGCCAAGGATAATGACCTATAGTTCAGGGTGGATGTGGAGCACAAGTCACTTAGCCCAAAGGAGGGGACTAAAGGACTCAAGGATGAGTGTATGTCTTAATAGACCAACCTTTGGATGTGTAGCCAAACACAATGATGGAGATGAAAAGTACAATTTTGGGCCATTTTGTGTTGGTTTTATTTGATCTTGGTGCTAGCCATTCTTTTGTAGATCCTATGGTTGCACATCATGTAGTTCTTGTATGTCATTCTCTCCTAGGTTAATAGTATCTTTTGCTGGGGATTATGAAATTTGAGTTGATTAGGTGTGTATAGGTGTGCTAGTAGAATTAGAAGATGTGGAGTGGATTAGTGATTTACATGTTATGGATCTTGGGGTATATGATGTAATTTTGGGGATGGATTGGTTGTTGCAATTCAATGCTATTTAAAAGGCTCCACATAGGATTTCTCCTATAGAGCTAGTAGAGCTAAAGATTTAGCTATAAGAATTGCTAAAAAAAAGACCTTATTCAACCTAGTGTATCACTGTGGGGTGTCCCAGTGCTATTTGTTAAAAAGAAGGATGGGGGTTTGTGGCTATGCATATATTATAGGCAACTAAACCAGGTGACTATGAAAAATAAATATCCTTTCCCACATATTGATGACTTGTTTGATCAACTTTAGGGAGCTAGTGTATTCTCAAAGATTGATCTCAAGTTTAGGTATCATCAAGTGCAAGTTCATGAACAAGATGTGTCAAAGATAGCATTTAGAACATGGTATGGCCATTATGAGTTTTTGGTGCTTTCCTTTGGGTTGACATATGCATTAGTGGTTGATGAGTGGCGAGATACCCCTACACTCAACCATACGAAAGGAGCATAGCACGTGCGATCCGGTCAAACTCCGTAGACGGACTAGTTATGGCATCTAGACAGTTATCCTTAGGTCGTAGTTCGCTGTCTTCCTACCTAGACTAGTATTATATTTGTCACGTATGGTTTAGTCCAGAGTGAGGTGTATGATGTGTTCCTAATCTATTGCTACTCCTGAAGGTAGTGGAAAATAATATTAACTAAGCTAAGCTAGGAGGGAAAGGGTAAGAAAATATAATCTAGCCTAAGTGCGATGAGCAACTGATTCCTTGATCAACCGTACACATCTTGGACNTGATGAAGTAATCTCGATCTTTATTTCCGGTCCTATGTGTGTCCAAGTACAGCACACTCGAATAAAGACACTGTACAATTACATTCACCACACTGCAGGCAGAGATGGGAAAAAATCTAACTCTGGAGGGATCGAACTGCTAGAGCTTCACTACTTCTATTCTGGGATTAGAAACAAGGAAGAGCTACCTCTTATTTATAGATATGGCGATGGACTACGATATTGTGTACGTGATATCGTAGGGAAGATGCGATATCGTGTATGCGATATCATGGGGGATGCGATATCGCGGCGGACGCGATATCACATACGCGATATCGCGGCGGACGCGATATCACATACGCGATATTGCAGCCTATGCGAATCGCGTTTCATCATACCTCCACGACTGAATAAAAACTTATCCTCAAGTTACAAGGATAACAAGCTTCATTGATTACATAGTGGATAGGTATGGGATTATTAACTGGAAAAAGAAATGGACTAGTGCCATAGTGTGGGGAGACACAACACAAGAAAAAAATGCTACACTACAAAAAATGGAACTCATGTAGTTCCTGGTGGCGGTGGCTCCTCCATGGGTGCTTTCCCCTTGTCACATGCTCCAAGCTTTGAAGGTTGACGACACTGAAGAATGGCATGGAGCTTCTCCTCTTTGGTTCGAGGGTCTTGTGCCGTCCATGCTAATGTTTTGATGTTTGACGAAGTTGGCACCTCCCATGGACAGGGTAGTTGCGGAAACATTTGATTAGCTTTGACATACCATGTCGCGAACACCCGTTGTTCCTCTTCATAGGCTCTGGCTTTGTCTTTGTATTCATGAGCTCTGTTAGCCGTCGAGCCAAGTCGGTTGCAACATCTTTTTGTCCCTGGTAGCTTTCTTTTACCATCGCAAGTTCAGAATTTGTGACATCTAGTTTCTCAGCCAGCTTCTTACACTCTGCAAATTCTACTTCATATTTGATGTGGGTGGAAGCTACCTACTGCTCGAGCTCTAACCTCGGGCATCTTGCTGTTATCATGGCCAGGTTGGTATATCTAAGGTTTGTCAACTCCATGTATTTGGTCAAGTCTTAGATCTGTAGGTCCCGGTTCTTAATTTTTGCTTGGTGGGCGAAGGCATAAGTATCCAATATGACCCTCCAATCAGTGTGTTGGGCATTGATGTTGTTGATTTGAGCCTTGGCCATATGGATCTCCTTCTCTAGGATTTTTTTGTACATCCCCACCTGATCATGGAAATGCTCCTTCAACTTCTCGTGTCGTTTAGCCTCATTCTGCCATGCTCTTATCTCGATGGCTGATTTTTGGCGAATAGCGCGTACCTCCTCCATTGAGAGGGTTTGATTTTCTTTGGCTAAATGGATTACATCTCGGTTGACCCGAATGAACTGTTCTTGCAACTGATGAAAGTGTTCATCGAGAACATTCTTTTGTTTCTCCATAGAAGTCAACGGAAGGTTATCTACAACCAACTGCTTATTCTCTTCTTCTAAGGCCTTGAGTGCCTTAATATGCACATGAGTTTGCACTTGTGCTATAGAGGCATCCCAAGTGACCGTCTCCTTTTCTTCTGCCACCTTCTTATTTTCTGCAATTAGCTTTGTTAATTGCTCGGTTCTAAAATTTTCCAGCTGGTCTGCGGGAACAAATTGCAAAGGATCCCTCTGTGCTGCTTGTAAGGTTACGATCTGCTCTTGTAGTTTCTGCACTTTAGCTTCAGCATCTCGGCCCTTACTTTAGATATGACCAGCTTCCCCTTTGTGGAAATGAGGTCTAATTGAATTGCTGTTACATCCTGGGGGATGTCAAACAGAGATGTCAAAACTTGTCCTATTTGAAGCAATTTGCCGAATGTATCCTCATGTTCCACAGGAGTCATTGAGGTTCCTGCAAGAGTTTGAACATCCCGTGCTCTTGAAAGATCTGCCGGTGGCATAATAGGTATATTAAAGGACTCTTTGATATGGTCAGCGACCACTTCAGCAGCTCCCGCAGCATCCTGGTGTTACATGACCACCATAGTGGCCCCTTCACCAATCTCTAACTACACTTGAAAAAATGCCGCATTTCCAGAGATCTATTGTGACCATATGCTTTCCCCTCCTCCTGTTTGAATTGATAATTCACCCCTTGTGTGATCTAATGAAAAAGTAGGCTAGTCAGCATCATCGATGACGTGGAAGAGGTTTGCGTCATCACGATTTCCCCAACTAACCGTCTCGACGATGGCCCTAAGATGGCTCATCGATGGTCTGTAGTCTTGCAGTAGCGGTGGTTGATCCTAGCCTAGGTTGGGTCTTGCTTCTTATTGTTGGTTGGGACCTGTGGCTAGAGGTTGACTGGGTCATACAAGTTGAGTTACAGGTGATCCAGTCATCTATTCTTCTTCTTCATCTAGTCCCAACTCTTTGCCAGTGCTCTTTCTTGGAGCTAGCGCCTTTAATAACTCAGCATAAGAAGCATTCTGGGCCTTTCGAAGAACGTCATTTGTGTATCCCCGAATACTAGCCTGTCGGCACAGTTTTATGATAAGGCAGGGAAAAGGCAATGCCATCTTTCCTGACTTCCGTTCTTCGAATCGCCTTAGGATCTCCATCAAATATAGATGGGGAAAGTTAGTATTAACCTTTCCCATCAACACTACACATCCCCTTGCCGCATACATAGATATTCTTTTCAAATCTTTTGTGGGCAAGAGGTGATAGGTTCCAATTTTGAAATAAACCTTCTCTTCCGTTTTCAGCTCACCAAAAGCTTTATCTCTGCCATAAGCCTTCTCCAACCAATCCTTTTACACATCAGGGTCTGATCGGGTAGATAATTGAGCAACATGGGGGCCTAAATTCAGAAGGTTTAACACTTCCAAAATTGCCTACACAGAAAAGTCTACAGTGATACCAAAAATGTTAACCATGGTGCCTTGTTCCTTATTGTGCTAGAATTGGTACGTTTCACCTAAGTACCAAGCACCGCATTCAGAGAGGACAGGCCATAAGGGAGATCCTTTAAGGTGATCGCTAACAGCCTCAGGAGAAAACTCTACAAAAGATTTGAAGTTTAGCTCCATAATCACTGCAGAAACTGTGGACTTCATATGGATAGCCTAAACACACTCTGGGGGCAACGTGAGTTGTTGTCCTGGTTCAGGCGCAGCAGCAGCTCCTCTTTCTGCCTACCTGGACCATCTTGTAGGAGGTTATTCTTGATGGATGCTAAACGATTGCACCTCCTATTCTGCATGTTGTCTAGCAGGGACCCTTCTTCCACCTCTCCAAGGTTGTTTCACTCCATCTTGAACAGGACCTTCTCACTGCACATGTTTCGGGGCCATTTGTAATCACACGGGTCAAACGTTAGTAAGGTTGTTTTCAAATTCAAGTTATACCTTACTACATGCCTTTAATTGAAGATCTTATGTTATCGTGTGATCGTGCCTAAAAATTATAATAATGGGTCCTATGACTTAGGTGGATTTCATTTTAATCTCCCAGTGTACCTAAGGTCATATGATTTTTTGGCACAATTTTTCTAAGTGTTAGTTTTAATTACCCTAATTGATGTCCTTTGGGTGATGAGAAATTTCAAAAAATTTAGGCACTTTTTAGCAAGTGTCTCTCCCCCATGACTAAACTGAACACTCCAGGTTCAAGTAGGTTCAAACGGAATTAAAATCGGAGCACCAGCGCGTGAGATATGAGTGAAAAAGCAAGGGTCACGCAATCGCAGGTCACAGAGAAAAATTTTAAAAAGTCCCCCCACGTAAATGACAAAATGATACTAAGTGTTGTGGCAAGGGTTCCTATTTATAGATAAATAGGATGCGATATCGCGTACAATACATTGCATACATGATATCTCATGGGACATGATATCGCGTATGCGATATCTCGACCCAACTAATGTGAGACACATGAAAATATCAAATTTTTGTAATTTTTCTTGAATTAATGTTAACTATTGAGGACATTAGAAATTATTAAGATATTCGAGGGTAATATCATCGATTCAAAAGACACTCTTAATGATAATAGTGTGAATTTTAGCAATTAACAATTTGGCGGTTACGAAAAAGGGAATGTAATGGTACATTGAAATGTTTAAATGATAGAGGGATAATAATGGGGAAAGAAAATTATGAAAAATTAAGATGAGGGTAAGAAATTGTGTGTTTGAACTAGGGCATAGTAAAAATTACAACAAAATTACACAAGTGGATCCTCCCCAAAGCAGGTTTCAACCTATTATGCCCTTGTGTAACCACAGTTAAAGTGTCTATGGGCACTAGAAGGGTTAAATGTAATCCGCACTAACTCCACAAAACACACACATGTAAATATCACCGGAATGAGATGAAAATTCTATGCTACATGGGACACGAGCTACAATTACCTGAATAGTGAGATGAAATGAACTGTAGAAAGGGATCGTAGAGATTGGGACATGAGGTAACTGACCCAGGGCACAATGAATCTGGCATGTAAAGCGTGATTAATGTGTCATTAACCCATCGTTCCAAGATCAGGACCAAGTCCATCTGTCTAAACAGTGACATCGCATTGTTTCATCGAATGATGAACAACTATGAGAGTATCATATCAACAAGGTGTACGATTACTTGGTGTTTAGTACAAGGGAGGAGTGATTTTTTTTTGTTTTAAGGCACTTTGTTTTTTTTCTTCTTCTTTTTTTTCTTTTTCACTTTACTGAATCGAGAGAAGTTGCCAACCTTCAGGCATGGGTGCATGTCTTTCCAGTGGGACCCCCTAGAACAACATTTGATTTTTGAGTGCCCTTCTAATTACTCTTACTCCCATTTTTCATTAGATCTACAAGGATCTTAGTACAACCATAGTGCATGATAACTCCCACAAAGGTTGCCAAAGAGAATCCACAAGTCCCCTTGATGTCACACCCTAATCATTCCCTCTTGGTCCATCCTTATTTATTCAGGGTACAATGAACACAAAATTAATTTTAAGTTTTAGAAATTTCAAGAATATCATTGTACCCATGAACATACCCTCTTATTTATAGAGTGGATGAGTGGATGTAGTGGGCTCATTGTTTCAAATAATTGATCACTCATGACTTAATAACATAAAACACACCTCAACCAACGATCCACATGAGTGTTTTATTCGTAGATGAGATTACTTACAAAAACGTAAAAATACAAACACAAAAAAAGATAAAATAAAAAGTTGAAAAATGAAAAATTGAAAAAAAAGTTGTAAAATTAAAGAAATTGAAAAAATATTTATTAATCTTGCTTGTTATTGAAATGGGGAATATCCCCCATAACTAAACGATTGAGTATGGCAAGGATTAATAAATGAGACATAAGGATCCTTGCATATTGGAAGTATTGAAATCAGTCCATACTTATCCCCTTGGATTTCACACACTTCATAATAAGCAAAGAGGGGCACTTCATACGATGTAGTTCCCAGATAATGATTTGACCCACTATGATGTTGGTGACCGTTAGATGGTATGCAAGGATTAGGATGATGCCTCCCATGGTTGTGTTCATTGGGCT
>MNCI01003515.1:570865-599921 GCA_015680685.1 Gnetum montanum
CATCGCTACTTCTATTCTGGGATCAGAAACAAGGGAGAGCCACCTCTTATTTATAGATATGGCGACGGATTGCGATATTGTGTACGCGATATTGTAGGGAAGACGCGATATCATGTATACGATATCATGGGGGATGCGATATCATGGTGGACGTGATATTGTGGCCTATGCGAATTGCGTCTCATAAGTAGTTTGCATGCACCTCATGAACAGTGTGATGCAGCCATTCCTAGATTAATTTGTGATTGTATTCATAGATGATATCTTAGTATATTCTCCTATTGAGTAATTGCATGTAGAGCACTTGTAGATAGTATTATATACTTTGAGGGGGTACCAACTATATGCTTAACCACCCAAGTGTTCTTTGTGGCAATCGGAGATTTAGTTCTTGGGACTTGTGGTGTTAAGAGCTAGTATCTCTATGGATCCAAAAAAGATTATAGTCATTAATGATTGACTTATGTTGCAATTAATAGTGGAGGTATGAAGCTTCATTGGATTAGCAAGATATTATCAGAGGCTTTTGGAACATTTTTCTTGCATAGCATCTTCTTTGACTTGATTGTTGAGGTAGGAGGCTAACTTTACTTGGAGCTCAGCTTGTTAGGCTACATTTGAAAAGTTGAAGCATAGATTGGTGACTACTCTAGTGCTAATATCTCCTATACCAAGACATCCATATGATGTTATTATTGATGCTTCATGGGATGGATTTGGTTGTGTGTTGATGTAGGATGGATAGGTTGTAGCTTATGCATCATGTCAATTGAGCGCACATGAAACTAGATATCCGATGCATGATCTAGAGTTGGGTGCTATGATACTTGCATTCAAAATTTGGTGGCATTATCTATATGGGGAGTAGTTCACTATTTGGACTAACCATAAGAGCCTTTAATATCTTATGAGTCAGCCATAGTAAAAGTTGTGACAATGTAGATGGGTAGAGCTGCTTGCTAATCTTTATTTCACTATTAAATATGGGCCTAGCAAGATTAATAATGTAGCAAATGCATTGAGTAGGGTGGCTAGTAAGCTTAATAAATTGACAATCCAATCAGATTTGCAAGAGTAAATTTAAGAGTAACATTGAGATGATCCATGGTGTTAAGAATTGAGGCAATAGAACACGTCTAATGGACTGCTCTTTGTGGATAGTCATGGAGTGTTATGGAGGGATGGTTGAGTATATGTTCTAGAAGCTCTACAGATTTAGTTGATGGATGAGGCCCACATGAGTGGATACCAAATGCATTTAGGTAGTTAGAAAATGTACCAAAGTTTACGATGGATGTATTGATGGCCTAGTATGAAGAGGAATATAGGAGAGTATGTATCTCGATGTTTAATTTGCCAACAAGTGAAGATAGATCATTAGAGACCTAGGGGATATTTGCATTTCCATGATATTCCTTAGTGAAAATGGAATGTCATTGGTATGGATTTCATTGTTGGTCTTCTGTGAGCTCATAGTGGTCATGATGCTATATTAGTAGTTGTTGATTTGTTGACAAAGTTTGACTGTTTCCTTGCCACATGATCATTAGTAAGTGCAATAGAAACTGCACATCTCTTTCTTGTAGAGATAGCATGGCTGCAAGGTGTGCCATTATGGATAATTAGTGATAGAGATGCTCAATTTATTCATATTTTTAGTAGGAATTTTAGAAGGAGATGGGTACAAAGTTGAATATGAGTTCGACATATCATCCACAAACTAATGGTCAAATTGAATGGGTGAATTAGATTCTAGAAGACGTGTTGAGAGCCTATGCTTTGTAGTATAGAGAAGAGTGGGATTGGATGCTACCATTAGCTGAATTTGCATATAATAATAGTTATCAAGAAAGTTTGTAGGTAGTACCATATGAGATTTTATATGATAGGCCATGTAGAACATCCTTATGTCAGGATACTATAGAAGATTATTAGTAGGTGACCATAGATTTTGTTAGGTAGACTATAGAGCAGATTTGAGAGATTCGAGATAAAATAAGAGCTGCATAGGATAGGCAGGCGACATATGCCAATCGACATCGAAGGCCACTAGAGTTTGTAGTAAAAGGTCATGTATTTCTTCATGTTTCTCCCTTGAAAGGCCTTACTCAATTTGGCCAAAAAGGAAAATTAGCTCCTAGATACATTGGTTCATTTTAGGTGTTATGTGCTTGATGAACATCATGTGATTGACCATTCATGGATATAGCTAGAGTCTAATGTTAGTTATGTTGAGCAGCCAACAGAGATTGTTGATCGTATGTTGTGATAGCTATGTAGTTATGTTTCTTCCTTGAAAGGCCTTACTTGATTTGGTTGAAAAGGGAAATTAGCTCCTAGATACATTGGTCCATTTTAGGTGTTACAGCAGATTGGAAGAGTGGCCTATCTGATAGCATTACCTTCTCGTTTGACACATGTCCATGATGTATTTCATGTATCTATGCTACGACGTTATGTGTCAGATGAACATCATGTGATTGACCATTCAATAATACAACTACAATTAGATGTCAATTATGTTGAGTAGCCAATAGAGATTATTGATTATATGTTGTGACAACTATGCAATAAATTTATACCTATGGTCAAGATTTTATGGAGTAGACATGGAGCTTTAGATGCTACTTGGAAAGTGGAGACTGAAATGCACACAGCTCATCCTAAGATCTTTTGGAAGGAAGATTCTCAAGAAGGGGAGAGTATTACATCCCATCTAGAGACATTAGGTATGGTCATACACTTACGATTTATATTACATGTGGAGTTCTAGTGGGTTGTCAAGGACAAGTTAATGTAATATAAATGTATTTTATATGTTGTGAGGCTTCATCTTTATGTTACGATTATGATGTCTTAACATGCTTAACTAACATGATTATGTACACTAGCCTTGTGTGATGTGTTAGACAAGTGAGGTTGTTGGTAGGGTGTTGGATTGTTATGAATGTTTGAAATGCAAAGTATTAGTTGGGAATGGAAAAAAAGAAATAAACTTATGAAAAGTAAATAAAAGTAAAATTGAAAAATCAAATGTTGCATGTGATGTGCAAAAGGAAGTGTCTTGTGTATATTTTTTTGTAACAAATAAAAAGTGTATGATGAAAAAAAACATAGTTTATAATGTTGTTTTTTCATCACCACCATTTTTCTACTGCTGCCCATAAAAATGGGGTTTGTTTCATTTTTTTCTCTATTCAAAAACAGAAATGAGGGTTACGTTTATTCTTTTCTCTTTTTCTCAATTTTCTTCTACTTTTCTCCTTTTTTGAATTCTTAAGCTTTGTGGATGATTTTTGCTTACTCTAAACCTATATTTGGAATTGTTGTGGCCACATCTACATGGGTGTAGAACTTATTTGGAGTGAAACAGAGTCATGCCAAATTTTTGAGGATTTTTTGCTTGTTTCAACCTTTTAGCCTCAACAATTTTAATTGGTGGGTTTTCTTTACCTTTTGCTTGTATTTTTGTGCTAGATTAGTGTATATAATTATGTGATGTGGGCATGTTTGATAAATATCTCAAAGATTGATCTTGAACATGTTATTTTGCCTATTTCTTGAAACTATCTGATTTTAGTTATGAATTGTGTAGTAATATAAATGTGATGTATGGTATGATGTGCACGTGTAGAATATGATATGTGATGTTTGAAACACTGAGAAATTTCAAGACCTCAATGGTTCAGCAAAATCTCGAGGCTCAGGCAAGGATCTGCAACATGTTGCACATCTCAGCAAGTTTTCTTTTTCAGCTAAGGGCCTGTTACGCTACATTACGTAGTGTAGCGTAATAGACTCTAGAAAGATTGAACAGAAATAGAGGATTCGCAGCAACAACACTTCATTTTTGCAGGTTCACTATGTTACGCCAAGTTACGCTATGTTGCGTAATGTATCATAATGTAGCATAATGCAAGCAGATAATTGAGATAGTAATATTCAGGCATTGGTGGTTCTTATGCCATGATATGCTCCCCAGCGTATTACAGCGTAACCATAGGACTGTCTGCTACCAAAGCTCCAGCAAAGGTAGATTATGACACACTACGCTCGAGAGCGTAAAACAGTGTGACGCCACAAGCTTCAAACAAAAACACACCAGGTCAACAACATTTTGTAGGTTCAAGACACACGTCATCTTAACCGCATTTTTCTCCTGACCCTAACCTTATAAATACTCCAGGTGACAATGATTAGGTGATTGGAAAAAATTTTTCTAAGTTGGCAAAAAATTTCTCTTGGTTGGAAACATTTTCTCCAGGAGAAATTTTCCTTTGTTGGCAATCGTTGACAATTTTTAGCAAAGATTGGTGAGAGAACAAGAGAGGATCAGCAATCGAAAGAATGTCAAAGGCGACCGACAAGAGCTTTTGATTAGGAACTTTCAGTTAGTGGACATTATGCTTCGGGTCTAACTCCCTTGCATCCAGATTGGCTAGAACAAGGTAGATCGGCCTTTGCTTGTTTCATCTTTGAATAGCTTTCTTGTTCTTGGCATGTGCTTCATTTAAACCAAAGTCTACCTACAATCATTGTATCAAATATATTTTTTTATAAGCCAAATCCTAAATCTCGGGATTGCACATTCTCTAAATCCAATTTATTGCATCCTATCTACATAGATTCTGCAATTGTTTCGAATCATTTATACCATTCTCGTTGCCTTTGAGATTACCGATATCATATCTCCTCGCAGAAATTATCATCTTGTAATCCAGTTGTTACAAAATTTGTTGATTAAGTAAGTTCCTATTTGATTGACAAGACCGTTCAGGGCACCTCGGATTCGTTTTCTCTAGCATGGCCCTCGCACGGATCCGAGGTTGGAACTGTGTACACGGAACTTCATTCGGTATTTCCAGCGATCGACGTTTTCCGTCGTTACAGTTTTTTGGCGCTAGAAGGAGGGCCTAAACCTCCTATCCACATTATACGGGTAGTCCTGTAATTTTTCTGTACCCATTGTCGATCGATGTAAACGTAATACCTCTGTGGTTGTTTACGAGATTGTGTGATGCAAATCGGTCACTTCGATGATTCCTTTGGAATCCTACAGGGTAGAAAGCCCATTTTCACCTTATTTTTCCTTTGCCCTTGTGATCTTTGCCCTTGCAATCTTTATCCTTGTCGTCATTACTCTTGAACCGCATAGAGAATGGCTGCATCAGCCACCGTTGTTGACTTTGCTAACCTCAAGAATCCTTGGACTCTGCAAGTTATGCCTCCAGTGGTCGAGCCGCCAACCAGTCCAGTGTGACCACGCCGATCCCTCAGGCTCCAAAACAAGGAGCTTGAGGGACATGCTCAGTGTAGGGAACATTATAATTTCCTCTGTGCTAAACTTTCGGTAAATCTGCCCATGTGTCCACAAGAACTCGAAGAGAAACGAGAGTACGAATTCATATACTGCAATTGGAAGGAATTTATTCCTTCACCTAACACCACTGTACCCCTGATAGACCAACAATAGTGGATTTTAGATCAAATGCTAATGGCCAAAGCATCGATGGAACAACAAGAGGAGTTGTTCCATGATGAAGTGCTCCACGATGGGTAGGATGATCTAGATTCCCACTCCGAGGGAGGCAGTCACGCTAATTTGGTTTTGGCCCCTCCCTCGACGACGTCTCATGTAAATCCACTGTTCATGGTCACCATGCCCTTGACATTATCTAATGCTAATCGAGTCCCGCACTCACCCTAGCCACATTTTCTCTCTCCAACTACCCTCCCGGGTGGTGCCTTGTCATAAATCATTCCTCAACAGCCGTAGGTAGCTAATCCATTGCATTGTACTCCTATGCCCATGTCACCGTATGTACACACAATACCTACTTCGCAATTACATACAATGCCTACATTCATCCCGACTCAGACAATGGAACCCACCACTACAGCATGGTGGGTTCCAAACATGTCTCTCATTACGCATCCTACATAGATGTCCCATCTCCTTCATCTCCAAAACCAGGTCCCGTAGGCACTAAACCCTGCTACAGGGTCATTTTCTATGCCCTTGGCCACGCAAACAACGTATCCCATGGCACAATTGACGGTGGTCCCTCCATCCATGCCACCTACCTGGTGGTGGATGCCGCAAGCTGCAACACCTGCACGGACGATTCCGATAGCATCGCACATTGGCCAAGCTGCCACCCCTATTTCGCCACCTAGCGTGGCTCCTCCTGCCATTCCATAAATGATCTCTTCGTCTATGGGTCTAGATCATGCCTTCCAGCTTATTCAGACCCTTACTGAGGAAGTTAAATACCTCAAGGCTACCGGTTCCGACACAATACAGGTCATGGATTTTTACCAAGACGATCCTATTAGTCCGACAGTGCCTGTTTTGTCGTTACCTCCTGGGATGCCACTTCCCCATTTTACAAAATACAATGGGGAAGGCGATCCCAAAGCCCATCTAGTCACTTTCAAGACAGAGTTGTTGTTATTGCAACAATGGCCACACACCATCATCCATGTCTTTGTTATGTCCCTAACGGGTAAAGCTTTAGACTGGTATCGAGCACTCCCACGTTCTTCCATCTCAACTTTGGAAGAGTTGTTAACTCAATTTGTGACTCGTTTCAAGTACAACCTGAAACGAGAAGTCACACTGGATCAGCTCATGGTAGTCAAGAAAGACCTGCTCAAGTTGGTTCAAAAGTTTATACAGTGGTGGAGCGCCACCTTGAACGAAATCCGTGAACCCATCGCGGAGGCCCATCTGTTGGCAATCTTCAAGGGGGAGTTAATGACTTTATCAAGTCTAAGTTATATTACCTCGCTCCCTGCTCCCTCAGCCAAGCCTTTGCTCAGACTAAGAGCATTGAAGATGCGGTAGAGGCTAGCAAAGACCCAGCGCATGTGGTCTATAAAAATGCCCACAGCAAGGGTAAAGACAAAGGCAAAGCTACGACAACGACAGTAGTAGCAGTTGTCGAGGGGGCTAAGAAGAAAAACACTAATAAGAAAGTATCCGCGGAGCCTACTAAGCCTACAACCAGCTCAAACAACGTCGATCAAGAAATTCCATCCGCCCCTGAAGCACCTCCACAGCCGAAGCCTAATTTTGAGCGTAAATACCATTCAAAATACGCGGCTCTACCTATAAAGCCTTCAGAACTTCTGAAGCAATTGCTGGGAACTAGCCATATTCAACATAAGAATGTATCTGAGGAGGGTATGAAATGCCATAGATGACATTGTGAGTTGCTCAAGAATCCCTCCTTGGCCCTGCCAAACGTATTGCCAGTTCCTAAAAACTTTAGGCTGGACCGTTTCTATGACTATCACCAGTTGTGTGGTCACGACACGGATTACTGCTGGGCGTTGAAAGATGACATTCAACGCATGATCGATCAAGGTAAACTGATGTTAGACAACACTAGTCTGATCCGTCTAGAGAATCAATCCATGCATGTGTACCAAGACCTGCTAAACACAAATAACGCAAGGTATACTATCAATGTAGTGGGTATGGAAGGCGATAGCCAAGCATAGCCAAAACAACCTTTTGTGCTGCGCGTACCTCCTCACCGGTCTCAGACGACAAGCCCGTCAATATCGACGAGCGTGGCTCAGTGAGAGCCCTTCATTCTCTCGGTCCTGTCTCTTACCGTCGTCCCGTTGCTCACTATCGGTGAAGCCACAGCCCAACCTGCGCCCACACCTAAGGCATCCTTTGTCATCAAGGTGCCAAAGACATCAGTTGCTCCTCCTACGCAAGGGCAACCCTCTATGTCAACGCCCCAATCACAACCTAACAGGAAAGGAGAAAGGCGTATGACAGCTGATACAACCAAGGACTGCCTTACGTTGGGGTTTCCCGAGCCTAAGCCGCTTGCATCAGCACCATTGGCCCCACCCTTAAAAAAATACGATGCTACACAAAGGCAACCATCTTCTCCCAACCCAAGAAAATGTAGCCCTCAACCAGAAACCATTCCTCCCTAAGAGATTCGTCTCTTGGGACAAATGGAAGAAGAGAAGGGTGATAAACAACTAGATCGTGGACATGATCTCCTCAATGCTTTTACGCAAGTTAAGCAGGCTCTAAAATAAAAAAATACAATGTTGAGCCTCTATGACTTGTTGATGACATCACAAAAGCATTTTGAGGCTATGGTTTGCATGTTAACGTCCATACCCATGGACGAGAGCCTGCCAGTGGATGAAGAAGCGATCCACTCCATCATGCTTCCCCTCACCGCTAAACAACCTAAGCCTTCCCTACTGACTTTTCATGAAAAATCCATTAAAGATGACCCAAAAAAGGGTCAAGTGACAATAACACCTATGTTCATCATTGTTCGGGTTAGCCAATATCAAATCCAGAGAGTACACGTAGATGACGGGGTAGTTGCCAATGTCATTCCATACCCTATAGTGGATAAACTAGGTTTGATCGACCAAATCAGTCCCATGACAGTATCATGTTTAAGGTCATTCAATGGGGCATGAGTGCAAGTCAAAGGAATAGTACGTATTAACTTCGTACTAGGGGACCAATTCCCCACAAACGCAGTGTTTATCGTTGTCGAGGAGATGCTTGGTTTTAACTTAATCTTAGGAAGATCCTGGTTGGCTCAACTAAGGGCAGTCTCATCATCCATCCATCAGGAGATCCATTTGCCCTACGCAGGAGGGGAAGTGATCATCTAGGATGATAAGATGATTCCTCAGGTTGTTAATAACGTAGAAATGAACAAGGTTCGGAAATCGAAATCCTTGAGGATCAATTTCCTGTCCCAATACTTGAACAGGCCAAAATAGTGGCTGATGACAGCTTGATCTAGGCTGAACTACCTTTTCAGGAGGAAGATGGTGGCGTAGAGGAGCGGAGTAATAAACCTCTTGGTCCATACGCGTTGCCAAATCTAAAAAAAATTAAGAAGCAACTACAGAGCTAGTGAACGAACATGTTAGCGCGACACGTCATGTTAGTCCACGTCATTTACTATTACACAATTTATGCTCTATATTTTCGCATTGTCCTTATTACGCTTCTATCATATGCATCATGGCTCAAAATGACCTTAAACTAGTTGTGGCCCGCCATGGCCTAAAACTGGCAAATGTAATTTACCCCTTTACGCTTATGATGATCTGGCCCAAAATGGCTTTAAACTATTTACGGCCTACCACGGCCTAAAAAAATTGGCAATTTTGTTTTTTTTGTTTATGCTTACAATGGACTAGCTTGAAATGGCCTTAAACTATTAACGGCCTGTAGTGGACTAAAATGCATAACCTTTCTAATGATACACTTTCTTCCAAAAAAAAAAGAAAGAAAATTTTTTACAATCACATTGATCTAAGAACACTATTCTTTATTCCTTTTCATTATGACAAGATATTTGGGCTAATATCGCCATGCTACACATCCCCTTTACTACCATTTCCACCTATGTTATCCAACTCCACCTCTGCCTCATGAAAATCATCCACATAAGGACCTCCTTCGTGTGGTGTCTCTTCGTGGGGATGGTCCTCTTTGCAGAGCTCTTCCTCACGAGGTTTTTCAACATGAGTTTGATTATCTTCATTATGCTCTGCCTCGTGAAGACCCTCTTTGCGGGGACCATCATCTCCATTATGCTCATCCTCATGGATATCCTCCTCAGGTCGATCCTACAATTTTACATGACACGCATGTTAGGATTGTCATTGAGACTATGCACAACAAGAATGCGATAGTCCTACAACTTACCTATGATGGTCCTGCATCAGCTGTGAAAGGAATTTGTTCCAAACCAACCCACAAGCATTGCATGATCTCATCCTTGGTAAGCTTAGACCAAACACCATCTCCTAGATCAGTTTCAACCTTAACCTTCCCCTTCTCCATAGGAGTCCATTGGGGCGGTTCAGGGAAGAAGGAAGGGACAGTGGTCTCCTCGCCAGGGAGGGTTATTTCCCTCTCTGGGAAGGCACTTACTATCACTTGCTCCTGAAACTTTTCATACGCTCCAGAAATACCAATGACATCGAGGAATAGCCGAAGGGACCACGCTTCAACAAAAAAATCCCTATAATGTTGGTGGTAGGCAGCACATTCTCGCTTATACACATGCTTATGGTCTTTTTGTGTCTCCCATTCTTGGATCATCGCGCTGAAATCCTTCCAATCTTGGTTCTTCTGGGCTAGGAGATTCATTGCATCCATTGTTCAATAAGCTCATGGCTAGCTTGGACGTTGTTTCTGACGACCGTCCAATAATGAGCGTAGTCAATTACAACTGTCTGCCAATTCTCATCATTGGCCTCTCGAGCTAGCAGAAATTCATTTCGAGACTCTAGGTCCTCAACCCTACTGGTTAGGAATGTTTTCTCCTTTTCTACTTTTTGCAACCTCTTCCAAAGAGCTTTGTTGACGTTCTGGCACTCCCATAAAGAGCAGGTTGAGCATAATGCACATTTATGTATTTCATCGTAAAGGCTGTGTGGCACTTCGATTAGCTCCGGTGAGGGTTCAGGGATGGTGTCCAAGTCAACAGGCTCTTTGGGATCCCATTTGAGGCGAGATCCTGTAACATAAAAATAATAGTTAGACACAACAAAATGATACAATACCATAATGCCAACAATCCCCAAGTTATAACACTTGTGTACTAATCTCAGGATTGATTCACTCTAGACGGCCGATCATATCCTTTGCAATGCCTTCCATAAAGGAAAATTTATCAAGGGCCTCACCCCAATGCTGAGTGGGTGCCACTGACAAGGGCACGATGCCAACGTCAGAAGTACCTATTACGCAAACAAAAATGGGTTAGACACAGTACGATAGACATAAAGGATAATTGAGACATTTCGATAATGTAAAACTCAATCCAAAAAAACCCTCAATGGTAGTAATGTGAGGCTTCCCTCTGAGGAAAATTCAAACTCACTAGTGACAAGCTGCTCCTCTTTTCCCGGCTCATCCAAAAAGACTTCGACATCCTCTACTTCCATCTCTTCTTCGAGCACAGGAACTTGTGTGCCGCCTACATTACTAACAGGGGCCTCTTTTTCCAAAATTGGGGCCCTTGTTCACGTCATATGACTATTGCCCTTGTTTTAGGGGTCAACTCCTCTACATTTTTCCCTTTGTCTGCTAAAAAAAAATAGTTAATTGAAACACTTACAAACGCTACACAACGCCATGTCTATACATAGCGTAATACATATATAAACTAATTATGCATCTCTCTACTTACTAGTTAGGGGATCGTTCTTGTGAAATTTAATTTGTAGCCTCTTTGCCTTTGCGCCAGTCAGACTAGCGGACTCCATGGCTGGACGATGCTTTTTCTGTTGGACTAACGAATCCACTATTTCTGCTGCAAGGCATTTCCCCCTCAACACACTACCGGTGTAAGAAGGGAGCACTCCACCATGCTGTCTTGGCTCCGCACACGAGGTGTCGCCAAACTATTAGTTGTAAGTGAAAGTGAATCCCCAATGCCTTCAGGGGGATCTTTTGATCGAGTGGTGCTAAACACCTGAGAAATCCATGGTTTGGAATTCTAGTTACGATCTTGCTGCACCTAGATTCCATCCCTCTGAACCACCAGGAATTCAGCAAAATGCCAAAAGCAAGCTATAAAGAAGGTGAAATGCACGTTGAAGCGGGACTCAAGCTTCTTGCGAAGCTTTACTATTTCAGCCTACAGGCCTTCAGCGAAGTAGCTGGTCCAATTATATCATGTTCCCTCCTCCATAACCTCTCATATGATCCAAGCCTGCTCTATGGTAAGGATTCTCCCATGGGAAAGCAACTTGGGGAAGGCACGAGCTCGAAAGAGGGGATAAATGGTATGAGCCACCTCCAGCTTGATTTTATCAGCAAGGATTCCTTTCACTTCCTTGTTAACCCCTAGCCACTTCTCTATCTCCTTCTGGTTCTTAGAACTCCTCTTTAACTTTTCTTCTACCAGAAGGTCATCAGAGGGAACGCCAAAAAAGTCAACGAAGAATCGAGCATCAATATTAAAACTTACACGCACGTTACGCATGCGTATGTAAAGATGCTCAGCTTCTTTGCTGAAGGAGTTAACTAGGGTTAACATTTCGCCTGCGGTGATGTTGGGGGTTATAGCCAAAAATAGCTCCATTAGTCTAGCTTCCCGGAGGTTATTGGTTAGGACAGCTGGGGCCGCACTATAGTTAAGCCAACGTTGCATTTCTTTTATATCACCATAATGAAACAAAAGACTGCTCGCTTCATGCCCGGAGGCCATAACTGTGACCTCCCATGATTCCCTAACTGTAAACATAAAATAAGGGTTTAGAAAATATAGCAAAATAAAATGATTTTACACATTGTTTCCATCTCGTAAGATTGTACAATGAACCACCATAGTGTAATTTACAGCCTTTGAAAGGTGAAGGAAACAGTGGGATTTTCTCTTGCACATCTGCGATAGTGAGAGGATGATCCAAAGTCCACTCCTTATCTAGCCATCTAAGTCTTTTACACTTGGAGAAAAATTCAACATAGCGAGTAGGGTAATGTGGGATTTCAAGTTCTAGCTGTCCCATAACACCAACACGTACATTGTTAATAGAGGTGAACTCCTTTATGGCCATTTCGGCCATAGACAACGTATTTGTATCACCTTGGAGACCATCCTTATTGATGAAAAACCTACATCACAGAATGTAGACAATTGTTTACATTAGACACAAATTCAGACAAATGGTTAGCATATCATGACGCCATGGAAACACTTACCTGTGTGCATAATACACAATCCTAGGTGGATTTTGGAAGTAGGTCGTAAGATGACGAGCCACGAACAGAGTGTTGTTGGCGTGGTAAAAATTAAACTTGGGCATATCCCAGATCCAAGACAAATGCCTCAAACCCCTAGCGCTCTGTTCATGTTCTTGTACTCGCACGATTTTGATTGAGTCATCCACCAGAAATGTCAAGATGCTCTGTGTTGATCCAACCAGTAGCATCTCCAGAATGGCGGTGGCTGTCTCAGTCGGTAGATGCCACCAAATCATTACGCTGAAATTACATAACAAAAACTACAAAAACTCCCATGCGCCTCTTCAGAACCAAATCGCCTCCTCCTTTACACGAGCATGAGGAGGAGGAACATTGGCCACAGGGATATGCAAGCAGCACAGAATGCCCACAATGTCCAAGATGATCAGGATGGGCTTTAGTGTAATCCTTTACAATGAAACACACTACCATTAGGAATAACAATGTAGATATACTAACGATGTAAGAGCAAAATGATCCATTATGCAACACTAGAGTTTCCGTTAACTTAACTCCCAGAAAATCGCAGATTACACTGAAAATACATTACCAAAACTGCCCAAACCCTTGCGACGGCGCAAGGTCTGTCCCTAACAATGGTGATAAAAGTAACACTGCATATTACCCTAGCATAACATGCAACCATTATGGGCGAGACAATGGAATCCTATTTATACTACATAAGGGTATAGTATCTGGACTCCTCTAGTTATGCGTTGCATTCACATTGTATTACCCAAGATCACCCTAACCCTTGCAACTGTGCAAGGTCTGTCTTTGACAATGGCGATAGCGGTAATATCACAAACTACAATAACTTAACCCACGCAACTAGGTATAAATGCCCGACATAATACACATCTTCGAAATAGGTACAATTTTGATGCCATAACAACGAAAATAACAATCATGCAGGAGGGTAAAAGGCGACTTACTGGGTGAGTGGAGAAGCCTCCCCCATTTTGACCCTAACCTTTGAAACTCGTTGCAAACTCTCCTGCACTTCATCAATCTTCGCCAATTTGACATGTTTGCCTTTGGTCTTTGACGCCATGGTTATGACTGAAAAACCTTCGCAAAATCGTTTTTTTACACCTTACTTCTGTTTTCCTTCTACTATAGCCTAATTCAAATTCACAATGTCTCTAGTCTGCTTTGAGGATGAGCCATTGACTTATAAATGGATTAGTTGAAACTAACTGTTTCCATATCCGACCAATGCAAAATTTTTCTGAAACCCAGGTATGTCAGTATGACATGAAGCGTGAAGATCACAACATTAATCACATAGATATCCTATAAATGATGGTTTGGAAAGACCCTAAACTAATGCATGCCTTATCGCCTCGTAATTTGATCGCATTAACTACGGTTTGCACCAAAATTCTAAATCAGGTATTTCAACATGCTAGACATGCCACGTTACACCTTTCATCATAGTTCGTATAAGTCTTATGCTAACATCTAGGAAATCGAGCTTACTCCTTTCTCACAAGCCACACATATGGTAACAGTCCGCTAAGACCTTAAATTAACAACCTTTTAACATGTGTCTCTAGAAAACCTTCTATCGTTTCAACAAAAACAAAAAAATATACAATGTAACAACCTTCATTTTTGGCAGTTTTGCAAGACAATTCGCAAATGGATGTAGCTTTACTCGCACCCCTAGCCCTAACAAGCCCATACGAGGAAACCATTAGACAGCTCAACCTTGCACTGATAGGAACTGATGCTTCCCTTTGCGACATAATCATAGCAGCCTTAAAAATATCCCCAGACTAGCCAGAACATTTGGTCCAAACTCTAGACCTGGAAGCTGGTGATGTGACGAAGAACTCCCTCACTGAGGTCCCTGTGGTTACGCACAAAGGAGAAAGTAAAACTCTGAAGGTTAGTTCTCTCCTTGACCAACAGACATAGAGTGACATATTTCGAGTGCTCCAAAATAACGTTGCGGTATTCGCATGGTCATACAAAGACATGCTGGGTGTAGATCCGAGACTAGTACAGCACAACATAGTTTTAGACCTGCATATCAAAGCAGTTAAACAGAAAGCACAAAAGATTAAGCTTGAAATCGCGCTAGCAGTGCGTGATGAAATCACTAAGCTGTATTAGGCTAGTTTCATTCGTGCAGTCGATTATTCAGACTAGGTGTCGAACATCATAGTTGTCTCTAAGAAAACAGGAGGAATACACATCTGTATAGACTTCCACGATCTGAACAAGGCCATGATTAAAGACAACTTCCCGTTACCGAGTATCGACCAACTTATCGTACAACAGCTGGCCACGCGTTACTATCCTTCATGGATGGGTTTTCGACTATAATCAAATTCATATCAACTCAGAACATCAATTGACTATGACTTTCATGACCCCTTGGGGAACTTTTTGTTACACCATGATGCCTTTCGGGTTAAAAAACATTGGAGCAACTTATCAACGCGCCATGACATAAATTTTTAGCAATTACCTCTTAGAGAGATTGAATGACCACGTAGACAACATAGCTGTCAAATCTAAGAAGTTAGAAGATCACTTAGAAGACCTAGAGTTAATCCTTAAATGATGTCTCAGGCACAACCTATGGCCCATGTTGGGTTTTTTGGTATCGGAGATTGGCATCCGAGTTGACCTCGACAAGGTTAAAGCCATTGTTAATCTAGCACCGCCTACAAACCTCAAGGAACTACGTGTGTTGCAAGGTAGGTTGCAATTTATCAGATGGTTCATCTCGAAGTTAACAGACAAGTTACATCCCATGCAACATCTGCTCAAGAAAGGGGTTAACTTCGAATGGACCAAGGATTGCCAACATGCGTTTGACGATCTGAAGAAAGAGCTGTTACATTTACCGATGGTTTTCCCACCACAAAGGGATCAACCTTTCTACATATACTTGGCAAGCTCAGAGGTGTCTAAAGCTGCATTGTTGTGCCAAAAAAGGGATGATGGGTTAGAAGTTCCTATCTATTATCTAAGTCACGTTCTTTTTGTGTACGAAACACAGTACAATGAAGTAGAGCGTAACTATTTGGCATTGGTGTTTGCATTAAAAAAGTGTAGGCACTATCTTTTTCGTAGCTAGGTCAATATAATTTGCAAGAACAACATTTTGTGGGCCATCACAAACAATTTATACGAGAGCAGTAGGATAGCCTATTAGAAAGGCATCACAGAAGAAGTCGAATTGTACTACGTTGGCCAATCTTCCACGAAAGGCCAAGCGATAGCTGACCAGCTTGCAACATCACTGGTTAACGATCAAGCTGCGATAGAACCCGAGTTTTCTGATGAACAGATACATAGTTTAAGCCCTGTATCGACAGGCCTTGAAGCAACGTTATACTTCAATGGAGCTTCGACTACCAAAGGCGGCAGTGCTGCCACTGTCATTACGCTCTCCCCTGAGGATGTTCATCCATTGGCTTACCACCTGGCATTTCCTTGCATGAACAATGTGGTAGAGTATGAGGGACTCCTCAGGGGATTATTGATAGCCAAGGAACTTAATATTCAACACCTGGAAATCTGAGGCGATTCGATGCTCGTCATCAATCAAATCACAGGGGTCTATGGATGCAAAGCTATGCATCTACAGCCCTATTGCGATATGGCGAAAGATTTCTTGAGATAATTCATGACAACTGATGTCCAACACTTGCTGCGTAATGAGAACACTGTAGCTAATTCCACACTGGCTTTAAACGTGCCACCACATTTGTTTGCCATTTGGCCCCCTTTAATGAAGGAATGTACAGACCCTGTCATTCAAGTGGCGTAAATTTCTTCTCTAAGCATGGGTGGAATGCCAGAATGATATGATAACATTAAAGCCTACCTTCTGCATGGCAAACCACCACACGAGTTAACACTTAAACAAAAAGACGTAATCCGCAAACGTGCCCAGCAATATTTCATCATTGGAGATAGTACTCTCTCGAAACACTCTTTTGATGGAGTATTGCTGACCTGTGTTAATAATGACCAAGTGCAAAGAATAGTTAGCGAAGTCCATGAAGGACTATGTGGGGGACACATAGCGTCGCGAGCCATGGCCACTAAAATCAGATGCTTAGGGTATTAGTGGCCGTACATGGAACAAGACTACCTAACCAAGGTTAAGACATGTGACACATGCCAACATTATGCAAATCTAATACACGTGTCACCAACTGAATTGCATACTACACAGATCACTTGGCCATTCCAATGATGGGGGACTAGACATCATAGGTCCCATCACGCCTAAGTCTTCCGTAGGACATAGCTTCATTATCACCGCCACCGAGTATTTCACGAAGTGGGTCGAGGCTATTCCCCTGTAAAAGATTACATCTCAACAGGTTTGCCATTTTATCTTGGACAATATAGTAGCCAGGTTTGGACTTCCCATGACTATTGTGATCGACAAAGGGCCACAATTTAGTAGTACCAAAACCAAATCTTTTTGCAATAACCTTGGTATCAAGCAATATTTTTCCTCACCCTAATACCCGTAAGCAAATGGTCAAGCAGAAGCAAAAAACAAGGTGGTTATCAATCTACTCAAGAAGATGCTCAGCAACAACAAAAAATGATGGCATGAAAAAATTCTCTATGTGCTATGGGCCTATCGTACGACATGCAAAATAGCTACCGATAGGACACCCTACAGCCTAGTCTATGGATCTGAAGGAGTGTTGCCCCTGGAACTACAGATTCCCTCATTGCGGATGGTCCACTCCATAATTATAAATGAGACTCAACACAATGAGTCCAAGATTGTGGATTTAGACTCAGTAGAGGAGAAACGCATCTAGATGCTCGATAATATCGAAAGGTATCAAGACAGGAAAAAATAGAAGCATCATCACAACTTGCATCAGTGACCGATCAAAAAAGGAGGCTTGGTTCTCAAATCCGTTTGTGAACCAATGGGAAAATTCTCTACAAGCTAGGAAGGCCCTTTCCTGGTTATCAACGCATACAACAATGGAGCATTTAGGCTAGCAGACATCAATGGCAATGAACACCCGAACCTGATGAAGCATATGTACTTGAAGTGGTACCACATCTAAACATTGGCTCGGCTCAAATGCAAGGTAACCAACGTCCACTATGACGTAAAACTGGGAATGTTGTACACGTCTGCTACGACGTAAAACTAGCATTTCTTGCACGCATCAGCCACGACGTTAAACTGGCAAATTTTTTGACCATCTGCCATGACGTGAAACTGGCAAGGTAAGCATTCATCTACTAAGATGCTAAACTAGCATAGACTTGTCCCTGGGTCACGACACAAAACTAACATCCACAGCATGGTCCGTTGGGACCATAAACCAGCTCTTCCACCATCTGCTACGATGTAAAACTAGCAATCTTTAGTCTGTCCAGACTTTAAATCAGGACCAGGGTCTTCTAAGACTTAAAACCAGCAATAATGATCAACTAGGACTTAAAACTGAAATTTGCCAACAAACAATCCATGAAGTAAGCGAGCATGATCACTCTTGTACTACATCCCTACTAGAAAGAACGGGTAAGGCGTTGGAACAGACGCAACACTGCTACCCCACTGGCATCCTATTGATTCCTCGGATATGCTGAAAGGCATACTATTGACCCCTCAGAGACTTTGCTATGACAACCACTCTGTAGTTGGAACTCCTGGGGTTAACTTTGCCACTTGGGGCTCCAAGGAAACTATGGTCACCCATAGCCTCGGTGGCCTCCACCTACTGCTGCTACAAGACTCTGGCTTAGCAGATTCATTTGAATGGTTCTTTGCCCAGTCGATTAAGCAAGATAAATCTGGCTGTCAATGGCGACTTCCTAAACCGCGGCATCAACATAGGGATCCTTGCTTCTTGCTACGGTCCCTTTTCCGTGGCCTACGCTCTCCTTTTTGTTTCGGACAGCACTTGTTTCAATAGCCTCCCTAATGATTAGGATGATTGCTTTTGCTCTCTATTCTCTATTATGTTTTGCAGGTTACTTGCTACGATAACATTGATCGAGAATGCATTTACTAGGAGGTGAGGCATCATGACATTCTAAGGTGGCTGATCAGACTAGCCTGACTACTTGGGAGTGCAGACCCTTCCTTTTACTCTCCATTAGACAACTTATCTCACTTCCTCCTACCTTTATCCCTACAACCTTTACCCTTTCCTCCTATTTGTATAGGCACTCTTTCGCACATGATAATCATCCATGGATTGGCGTAATGCAACTCGGCTCATGGAAAGCATCCTTTCAAAAAAAAAAAAAAACAAGCAAAGCTAAGAAAAATGGATGTAAAACAACTCATCCAGGCCATACAAGAGTAACACAACTCATCCATGCAAGCCCTTCATATTTAGTATAGCAGCGTAAACTCTCAGGAAAACACCTGCGAGAAGATGCCTAATGACATGTTTGAGTCTTCTCCAAACCTTCCCCCCCTCTCACTCCTTTAAGATCCCTCCTATACTCCTTATGCCCCCAACCTGCGCACTTTCAAGCTTGACAGAGTGACATCTGAGCAGTTGTCGATGGATGTGTTGGTGTCTTTACCTCTACGGTGTTTCGTATTCTTTGTCGATGTCTTTCGGGCAAGCCCTCTAAATGTCAACAAAGAGGGGCCATTGAAACACCGTGAAGTTTTGAGACCTCAATGGTTCAGCAAAATCTTAGGGCTTAGGCAAGGATCTGCAACATGTCGCACATCTCAGCAAGTTTTCTTTTTCGGCTAAGGGCCTGTTATGCTACATTACGCAGTGCAACGTAATAGACTTTAGAAAGACTTAACAAAAACAGGGGATGCGCAGCGAGAACACTTTATTTTTGCAAGTTTGCTATGTTACACCGAGTTACGCTATGTTGCGTAATGTATCATAATGCAATGTAATGCAAGTAGATAACTGAGATAGCAATATTCAGGCATTAGCGGTTCTTACGCCACGATACGCTCCCTAGCGTATTATAGCGTAACCGCAAGATAGTTTGCTACCAAAGCTCCAGCAAAGGTAGATTATGACACACTACGCTCCAGAGCATAAAACAGTGTGACGCCACAAGCTTCAAACACAAACGCACCAGGTCAATGACATTTTGTAGGTTCAAGACATGCATCATCTAAATTGTGTTTTTCTCTTGACCCTAACCCTATAAATACTCAAGGTGACAACGATCAGGTGGTTGGAAAAAATTTTTCTAAGTTGGAAAAAAATTTCTCTTGGTTGGCAAAATTTTCTCTAGGAGCAATTTTCTTTTGTTGGCAATCATTGATAATTTTTAGCGAAGATTGGTGAGAGAACAAGAGAGGATCAGCAATTGAAAGAACGTTGAAGGTGACCGACAAGAGCTTTTGATCAGGAACTTCCAGTTAGCAGACATTTTGCTTTGGGTCTGACTCCCTTGCGCCCAGATTGGCTAGAACAAGGTAGATCGACCTTTGCATGTTTCATCTTTGAATAGCTTTCCTGTTCTTGGAATGTGCTTCATTTAAACCAAAGTCTGCCTACAATCATTGTATCAAATATATTTTTTTATAAGCCAAATCCCAGATCTCAGGATTGCACATTCTCTAAATCCAATTTATTACATCCTATCTACATAGATTCTGCAATTGCTTCAAATTGTTTATACCGTTCTCATTGCCTTCGAGATTACCGATATCATATCTCCTTGCAGAAATTGTCATCTTGTAATCTAGTTATTACAAAATTTGCTGATTAAGTAAGTCCTTGTCTGATCAACATGATCATTTAGGGCACCTCGAATTTGTTTTCTCCAGCACGACCCTCGCATGAATTCAGGGTTGGAACTATGTACACGGAACTTCGTTCGGTATTTCCAGCGACTGACGTTCCATCATTACAATGTTGATGAGACTAGTATGATTAGAATATGATACTTTCAGGGCCTATTAAGGCATTAGTATTTTTGGGAGTTTGAATCCTTCATGGTGGTACTTAAATATTATTTTATTACTCAAACTTTGAATGTGCATAACTTTAGTTTCAAGAGTCTAATTTAGGTAAAATTAGTGCCATTGGGATTGTTTTGGGAAGTACTTTCTAATTATGAAATTGGTTTTTTCTTTAGGCATATATCATTTTGAAGATTATTACAACAATCATTTATGTGGAAGTACATGCAGTTCAAGAAATATGGTATTGTTTAGTCATATCATGGTATTAATGTTGTTTTGTCGAATCATGATATTGTTTTCATGGAATGAATGTAATTGTTAAGTGTGGATATATGTGGTTATGTTATGTTTGTTTGGATGTGTTGTCCTTATGACACGTGTTGGCTTAAGCTAGCTGAAATGTGTACATGTCTTCACGATGATGCTTGTGATGGTCATTGGCAGGTGGTGCTAACATGAGGGTTTGGACTGGTTAGTGATGAGGCTTCTTGGAGGTAGTATGGATTGACCTTCACTATGATGGATCAGTGAGGATCCTATCTTAGACCTCATCCTAAGAGTGGGAGAGCGTAGGTTTGTTCGTCCCTACAACTAGTACATGGCATAGTTGTGTTTGTCTCTATCATGAATCATCCAAAAGGCTAGTGCTTGTGAATCATAGGTTGACGTATCCTAGCACCGGTTGGATAAATAAAAGACCTATGGGCAATGACTACTATGAATACTCATGGAAACGTTTCACATGCTACACTAAGTGTGGATATGCTAGCCACCACGTGGGTTATGCATATGATAATACCAGTTTGTGAGTCATATCATTGATAATATGTATTATGATTGGATTATGATTGTGTGGATCATGGTTTGTCTAACGGTATATTGTAGGTATGATGATAGGGGCATAATAATGGAAATTCATGTGATGTGGTGTAATGAATATATGATAGATGATGTCAGACCATGGCTTTATCTATGATTTTATGATAGCCATCTATCCTTTTTGGTAATGATTATATTAGCATTATGGGCAATATGGTGGGTTTGTTGTTTTGAGCATTCATAAGACTAATAGTTGTTACAGGTTGCCTTGTACTTCACTCCTCTCCTCTAGTGTAGAACTTGTCGACCATCTAGTAGGGGAAGTGTAAAGGCTTCCCACTTAGTTGTGCATTAACTTTATTTAGTTATAGATGAAAGACATAGGAGCTTAGATGAGCACGAAGAGGGAGAGTAGAGGAGGGAAAAATCTTTAGTGCTTGGTTAATGTATATTTTCATGTATAGTAGTATGGATTATGTATTTGTGTATGAAATTCTCTATACTCTTATATATACAATGATGATGTATATGTGTTTTTGTATTTTAGTAGAGTAGTGGATATTTTGATTTATGTAGAGACATGCAGTTTTATAAATTAAATTTATGTTTAGTTTTTGGTGTGGTATGAAATTTATATGTAATTTGATCTTCCTTATTATCATGTATTTGAGACATGATTGGTTTTTAGTTATCATGTTTTAAGTATAAGATTGCTAGTTATCCTAAGCATCACCTTGCCCTAGCTACGATGAGGTGTTACAATAAGATTGAGAGAAAAAAGGATACTGAAACTATTTCAAAGAATAATAATCATATTTTATTAAAATTATTAGACTTGAATCCAAAATTGAGAAAAATAAAAGTGAATATAAACCTGAAGTAATAAAGACATAGATGGGATTTGTGATCACATAAGCTCTAAAAGAGCATGAAAAAAAGGGTAAAGGAAAAAGATATGTGATTTGTAGGTATCATAGAGGCAAAGGATGAAATATATAAAGTTTTAATTAAAGAGGATGAAAAAATTATAGAGGATATACATATAAATTTTTCAAACATTACAAAAGCTTATAGAGTGTTAGGTAAACATAAGAACATCTTGACATGTAATCGTTAAGCTTCATGATGTGAAAGATAGAAAGCATGTTTAGAGACATCAAAGCCAATTGAAGCAAAGTTAGAATAGGAAAGGGTTGTAGAAAGGGCTAAACAAAGGAAAGAAGTTAAGATACAATCAAGATAGGTTCATATAACATACTGTTAGAATATAACATACTGTTAGAATATATCCTTTAATCAAGATACAATCATTAGCTTTTTAATGTAAGTAAGAGGAGCATTATGAAAAGTTATGATGATCCATGAGGAGTCATAACTACTCACAAACTATATAGAATTCTTTCACCACACTTTGTAGAATATGTAAATAAATTATAATACATCATGAAATAATAGAAGAAGGATGAACTAAAGTAGATGATTTGTAGAAATAAGGAAATCATTATAGGAAATTTAATGATGAGTAATTACTCAAAATATTTTATTATCAAGATATTAAGTAGTTGATCAATTAAAATAGAATCTGAACATCAAGCCATAGAACTCTAATAAACTGTCATGTTATTAAAAAAAAGCCTTGGATTTTTATTATTTTGAAAAGCTCAAAATTAATAACATCATCATACTCATGAAGTGTAGGAACATCTTTAATATTTATTTTCTTCATGGCTTGTAGAAATGTCTTAAACATCTGCATTAAAGTACCATGTAGAAAGAGGGATTATAAGAAAAGGAAGGAAGAATAATGAATTTTAGTATAGTAGCACTTACCTAATTGAGTAAAATTTTATCAATAATGAGGAAGGATCTAGGATGATCAAATTATTTTAAATAATAACATTAAGAAGCTCAGTTGCATAATTAACAATCACAAATGCCTTCCTTAATTGTTGTCCCAATTCCTTGGTCTTCTCTTAAACCTTTTTTTCTACATCCAGTTGAGCTAACAAGCCATTCTTTTCTCTAAGGATCTTTTTGTTATCCCTGATAAATGTTCACTTGTGAATCACATACTCTTTGTCTAATTTCTTTTTTGTTTATCTATGGTTAGCTTGAACACCCTGTCCTTAGATTTCTTCATCCATTACTCTAATAGTTACATTTATATTACATCAACTACATTGAATGTGATTTATTTTGTCTATTTTAGTAGTAGAAAGTCCATGAATTGCTTTCCTTTCTTTAGTAAAATAACCATCTTCAATTTGTAAAGCTCAGATTGCTCTTTTATTGTAGTATTAGATGGGTGGTGGGGTTTTGAATTAAGATTTTCTTATTTAACTCATTTACCTATGCTAAAGTGTCATGTTAGAAGGACTATAACTTACTGAGGTTCTTCTATGCTAGCATAGCATACATATAATAAATAATGACATAGAAATATGCATATATTAAAAAGAGAAGTACCTTACTATCTAGAGAGACAACAATTAATTTAGAACTAACCTTTTGAAGGTTTGCCATAGTCTTCATTATCAATTTTGAATCCAAAATATTAGTACTATAGTTAATGAGGTTAGCCTAGCTTGGAGAGTTATACCTACACTCATTTGAAATATCTTTCTTCACAGATGAGTTAAAAAGCTTAATTGTGGCTTCATACTCTAGGAACTTATTTTCTAAAGCATGATGATGCATGATTAGATTGTATACATTGCTATTTGTTAGCGACCATTTGGGACGCGACTGCCAACGAGTGTCCTCGAACAGGATTTAGGTGCCTGCTAGTCTCTGGCAACACCAAGGCCCAGCTACCTCCAAATAAACTCAGTAGTTAATGTGAGTATGTGTGTGTGCTGTTGTAGCATGCGGTTGTGATAAATGTAACGATTGCGTTGTGTGTAAACTACAAATGACTTACTTTAAAGAGATTCAGCCAACTTTGCCAAGTACTGTGAGTTCTTGAAAATTTCCTATTTTGTTCAACTGCCTAGTCTACGCGGTCCTTATAATACCTACTTGTAACAAATAAAATTTTGCAAAAACATTTGAGCACAACTCCGCAATCTACTCCTAATTTTCCCCAGAGAAAGAGATAGTTCCACAAGAAAACTAGAAATAGAGCAAGATTCGATGGAAATAAGCAGAAAAGAAAAGAAAGCAGATTTGTGTAGACCTCAAATATTTAAACAAGGTAAAATGACACGAGTAAACACTTCGCAATAAAGCTATCCCAAATTCAATATCTACGAATTGTTCAAACTTCCAAGGCTCAAACAAGCAATATCTTCAAGACAATCCTACTATGCTACCAAAAATTGCTGCGTAAACTACCACGTACGAGACTCCATTTTGACTAGATAATAGATGTCAACGATTGCATTCAAACAGAACCTTTAAAAGACTTGACAATTTCTGATTGAAATACCACGGGAATTCACTTTAAAGATAAAAAGAAGCTATTCTGGTCCCATCAAAATACCAAAGATTTTCTGAACCCTCTCGACTACTGAATTGTTCAACGGCGTGACTACAAACAGAGGCTCTCTTACAACAATCCCAATAGCAGTTCCCACACGTTGCACAATAACGAAATTTACTACTAAAATGCTCTTAAGGCTTTTAAACACAAGCGCTTCTATGGCAAAATTTTAATAGAAATTTCTATCGGGCAACAAGAACAGTAAGAGCAATCTAAAAATCCCAAAATTACTTGCCAAGGATGATACTATCTAAACCACTAGCTAAACAATTTAAACAAAATAAAAAATAAAATGCATAACTCACAGGACCATGACAAAGAGGCTGAAATCTTTCCTTTAGCAAGCCATCTTACAAGCAATCGTCTTTACAAATCTTCTTTGCAAATGCTCTTCTCAAGACCCCAAAGTGTCTTCAAGTGAGAGCCTAAGTGCTAACTAGTAGCCTTCAAAGTGTGATGTATGAGACCTCCCAAAAGTCTCTTCTCCCAAAATTTTTTTCCCAAAAATTATCCTCTAAAATCCCCCCTCTCTTCTTCCTCATGAAGCCTTTTTATAAGGTTTACAAGGTAGTTACATGCCAAAATATCCTAGCTAACTTTTCTCCCAAGTAACTTGGCCAACCAATTAGGAGTTTACTTGCCCAACAAGTTAGGAGGTTACTTGCCCATTTAATTAGGAGGGAGTTAGGAAGTTATTCATAAAGTTAGGGGGAATTAATATTTGCAAATATTATAAATATTGCCTTTGTAAGTAATTTATTAAAATAAATCTAAAATCCCTAATCTAATTTAATTTAATTTAAATTTTAAATACTATGTGTCATTAATCTCTAAGATTTTACCATAAAAATATAATATAATATCCACCTTATTGGTGGTAGCGATAGTTAATTTATCCTTTCTGCATCCCCGATAATTGAAGTTAAAATTTGGGATGGCCGAAATATGAGCCCGAAGGTGAAGGCACCGATCTTGCAATTGCCCGCAACTTATTCAAAATATCTTCTTCAGCCAAAAATCATTACGAGCAACTGCCATCATAGGAGAAGACTTAGTCGCCACATTAGGAAACGTCGCCGTGTGTTCCGTAAGGATCTGAAACTGTTGTAACCTCTGCCTCTCGAAAATGCCTTGTAGGTTTTGATGATTATGTGATTTAATCCTTGCTTCATAGATTTTTGCTGCCTTCCATCTGTGATAACTGGTAAACTGTCTAGCTTTCAGAATTTTCGTCCAATATTTGGTGTAGATTCTTCAAGCAACGTGCACCAGGGTTTTAAAGGCATTTCCCGTTGCTGCGGATGAAAACCCAGATTTGTTCATTGCGCAAAATAGGCATCCATTCTTCTAAAATCCACAAGTGCCTCTGCTGGAATTGATGATATATCCACTGTGTTCTGCCCTAAACTGGCCTTAGTTCTATCTGGCTTTCTGCACACAATTGTTCCTCGAAACCCCCTTTAACTCGGCTCAATGGTGAAAGAAGGGCCTCCCACATGCTCCATGAACTTAGGTTCGGGGTCTGGCGAGTCGACAACATAAATCCGGCAGATGCGTGGGCGCAATCCTGAACGGCAAGCCAAAGATTTGCCCCAAAACCACGACATTCAGTTCTATTTTTCTGATTTCATTTTTTTTCTCTGGTAGCATTAGCAACGGGCCTTTGGATATACGTGAATTTGGGTTCGTCTGCAATACGGAAACCTTTACATCCTTTGATAATTTTAAATTTACGGATTCAAAACTTGTTGGTAGTCCGTTAGGTCCTTCACATGCTTTCAACTCTTAGCCAATTTTTGATAATCCATTACCCACGGTGTTGTCTATTTTGCCAATATTAACAGGGAGTATGCTTTCTTGTGGTAAATAATCACCTCCTTTTTTTTATTCCAATCTTCACTCAAGAAAATAACTTGGCATTTTAATTTACTTTCCAAGAAGGCTTCAACATCAAGATTATTTACCATGGGCTTGCTTCTCCAAGAATACCCATTAACTAACAATACTAAACTGTAAATTTACAACCAGGGATTGTGCTAATTTTGAACAAAATATTCCAACTGCTCCATGTAATGGCCAAATGTGCCAACATTTCTTCCCCCCTTTTTTAAGACTAAAACATACTAAAAATTTCACTAGATTTTTACAACTGAATAGAAATATTTTTTGAGGAAAATTCCCATTTCACATAAGGTGTGATGGGACAAAAACCTCATTCCTAAGCAAAATCAAACTGTACACAACAAACTATACATTATCAAGTCCTTCATAAACTATTCTTGGGATGGAAACTGAATTGTGAGGGTTACCCTAGTGGGAATCCTCATCTCTATAACTGTTTCATAGGAAATCTCTAATGTGATGAAGGTAGTCCTATTGTTTTCTAGCTTGGTAGAGCTCTCATCTTGATCTACATGAGCTTTCTCTTCAACATTTTTCTCATTTTCTTTTTCGGATGAGCTCTTCTGTTTCTCTTCATTAAGTCCTTCATTTTCCTCTTGAGAGACAAAAGCTTCTCCCCATCCCCATGAAGACTCTTCATAAGTTGGTGGCTCTTTTCCTTTTTCCTCTTCTTTGGAGCAATATTGATATTGCCCCCAAACATTGGACTCTCTATCCAAACCTCTAGTTAGAAAAGAAAATTCATCGGACAACCAAGCCATAAAAGGACATTCCTTTGGAGCTCCACAAGATCTAGCCTTTAGATAAGCTTTCAATACATGCTCAGGGCAACATCCCATCACATATGGAATAAAAGGCTTTCTCATTGCTCTCTCAAACTCCATTAGCTCTCTATAACCTTCACTACCAAACTTGAATTGAAAGATGATGAAATCTTAAGCAATCTAACCCTCCTTTTATAGGTGCTAAAATGTTTAACTTCCATCCAAGTGTCTTCAACCAAGCTTCCTTCTTTCTAGGCATTCAAACCATTTGTCACAATCCTCACTAAGTGGTGGATGAGTCACCTTCCCCACTTGTCAAACTTGTAGAATTCCACTTGTTTCACTTGTAGGCTTCCACTTGCCCCATTTGAAGGAAAGATAATGTTTCAAATATAAATAAAGCATAATTAAATATAATAATGGACACTATACTCCTAGTAATATTTACATAATACTATATACATATATTATTTTGTGTCATGACATCTTCAAGTTGTATGCAATTGTCCCAAATAATGTTTTATATGCAAAACATTATATGGAAATTGCAATTCCATGCCATCCAAGGTTGATAATTTGTAAGTATCCTCTGACAATTGCTTTGTAACTTGAAAGGGACCGACCCATGTCGGAGTAAACTTATTTGGTTTCTTCATATTCCATAATAAGACAAAGTCCCCTATCTTGAAATTCCTTTTCAAAGCTTTTCTATCAAATTATCCCTTGTTTTATTCACTTCAGCTTCTCTTCTAATAAGCAAAGTCATGAAACTTCTATCTTTATCAGTCTTTTCACTATATCTTTGTACAAATTCAGAAACTGAGCTTATAATCTTGTTTGTAATTCTTGCTGGCAAACCATAGACTAAGTTATATGGTGATATACCAATAGCTTTCTTGAATCTGATTCGATCTGACCATAATGCGGATTGTAGATAATCGATCCAATTTCCTGGATTCCCATCCATTGATTTCTTGATATAAGCGATTAGCTTTTTATTGGTGGATTCTGCTAGGCCATTTCCTTGAGGATAATAATTTGATGAGGAAAATAAAAAAATAGATTTTTCATATGCCCATATGATAAACTCTTTGGATTTAAAGGTGGGTCCATTGTCTGACACTAATACTTTAGGTAGACCAAATCTATTTAGAATGTGGTCTTCTAGAAACTTAATCACGTCTAATGCCGAACTTCCTCTTAGAATGTGAAATAATCAGTAGCTGTGAGAATAAACTTGTGTCCAGCTCTTNTAATTGTCTTGCATATTTCCAATGAAAATCTGAAACTTTGCAACTTAATAAGCCATTTTCCTCTTTTCAATCCAATCTCATTTTGGGATAGGAATTGCTTGATTGCAGGTTCAATTAGCATAATGTGTATTAATGAACTTTCCAAATAATATTTAAAATGCTGAA
>MNCI01003515.1:600072-616105 GCA_015680685.1 Gnetum montanum
ACTTTTGAAGAAAGCTCTCTTTTGACTTGTAGTTAAATTATTNAAGCCTAGGCTTTACCAAATACGGAGCCTCTTGTATAGGCTTTTTGATTTCTGATAAAGCTCTATCTGATTTTGGTGTTTTCTCTATTTGAATATCCTTTTTTAGCATATGCATCAAAGGTTTGGTAATTTCGGTAAACCTGGGGATGAACTTTTTCACAAATTTTATCTTCCCAAAGAAAGATCTAAGAGATTTCTTACTTGTGGGATGCTCAATATTCTGTACTACTTGGACTCGGGAATTGTCTATGGCAATTCCTTCTTGACATATCACGTGTCCTAATAAACTTCCAGATTTAACCCCGAAGATACACTTCTTAGGATTTAATGAAATACCAAACTCACGGCATCTGTCGAAAACTTGCTGAAGATGATCGATATGATCTTCTTTCTTCTTTGAAAATACTGTAATATCATCCAAATAAACCACCACGAATTTGCCTAATAAATCCTTAAATGCTAAATCCATTGCTCTTTGAAAAGTAGCTCCGGCATTTGACAATCCGAATGGCATTCTTTGGTAAGCGAAAGTTCCCCACTTAGTGATAAATGATGTTTTGTATCTATCATTCTTATCTACCACGATTTGATTATAACCTGAGAAACCGTCTAGGAAGGAATATACTTGGCAACCTGAGACTTTAATAAGCATCTCATCAATTCTCGGAAGTGGATACTTATCTTTCTTTGAAGCATCATTTAGATTTCTAAAGTCTACACAGAGTCGTATATCACCATTTTTCTTTCTTACTGGGACAAGGTTAGCAAGCCATGTAGAATATCGTACTGGATATATGATTTGTGCTTGCAACAACTTCTTGATTTCGGCTTCCATAGCTGGTTCAAATGATGGATTAAATTTCCTTTGTTTTTGCTTGACTGTTTTGCAACCTTCCATTAAAGGAATCTTATGTGTCATCACATCTTGCCGAAAAGCTTTAAGATCATCATAAGACCAAGCAAAATTGTCCAAATTATCTCGTAGGCATGATAACAAATCTTGCTTGAAATTTGAATCACTTTCCTTTGTAACATTTAACATCTTCGGTGCATTGTTTAATCCAAAATTCACTGCCACAAAAGCTTGACTACTTGGGTTTTGTATGTCCTTTCCAGTAAGTAAATTTTTCTTGAACTCATGTTCTAAATCAATCATCCTCTTTGGAATGAAATTAGCTTTTGAATTTGAAGACGTTTCGGGTATTACTTGACCCTCAAATTCTTGTTTATTTTTCATAAATCTTAGTACTTGATCATCATCTTCAAATACTTGTAAATGCCTTATATTATCTGGTACGGATGGCTGATGTTCTTCTTCAATCATGACATCTTTGTAACCTTCTAATATTTGCATATCCAATGTTGAAGCTGCTTTTGCCAAATAGTCTGCCATAAGATTCTCTGCTCTATTTACATGCTCTATTTGGCAATATTGAAACTGATCTAACATCTTACAAGCAAGTTGCTTATAAGGTCTTAAGAATGAACTCTTTACAACACAGTTACCCTTTACTTGCTCACAGACTAATCTTGAGTCTCCTTTAATAGTGATTTCTTTGATCTTTTTGTCTAGAGCTATTCTCATACCAATGCATAAAGCTTCATACTCAGCCTTGTTGTTAGTACAAGGAAAAGATAAATGAATTGCCTTGAGAATTTCAGGTGTACCATTCTTGAATATAACTATTCCAACTCCTACACCTTTTGAATTACATGAACCGTCAAAGTATAACTCCCATTTATCTTCTTGCTTTGATTGTTCTTTTTCAGGACTATAACTTTCTTGGAGTGTACAAATTTTGTTTTCAACACCTCCTTTTTCTACTATTTTACTTCTTCCATTTGAAGTAATGTTATCTATCATCATAGGTTCACTATAGATGTATATTTGATTTGGTTCTCCTTTCCAAGGTAACCACATGTGAGAATAATCTGTTGATATGTAACCTGAGAAATTCTTGCTCCAACTTCTACTCAATAAGAGACTATGTGAATCTGGTATATCTGCCACTTGAATAGTTACTCTACTTCTAATGCGGGGTTCAGAAGCAATTTCCAATAGAACATTTGGTAATTGACCCACAATCTTCACTCTACTTTTATCCACTTGAACAATCTTTTTATTTGATTTTTCAGGAATCAAACCAAGTTTCTTACATATAGACAATGGCATTATAGTAGACGTAGCTCCAGAATCAATCAAACAATTGTGTAAGTATTTATCCTTTAATTTCATTGTCAAAAGAAAAGGAGGAGCTTCCTTATCATACGAGGTCTTTAATTTCTCATCATTATTAGACACATAACTTAACTCTGATTCTCTAACTCTCCTTTTACCTTTAATGAACTCTAAAGCCTTTCTTTGCTGATCTCCTATTTGAAGCAACTGATAAAAGCTAATATTGGCCTTGACATGTTTAAGGTCTTCAATCAAATCATACTCTCCATCACCAATAAAGCTTGATCTCTTTATCCATTTATTAAAAGACTGATTTGGAGTGCTTTGCTCTACTTGATTGTCTTTACCTTTATTCTTATCTCTTCTATTTGGCTCAAAAGCTTTTCTCTTAGTAGATGGATCAGTAATAACATTTGGGGGTCTAGAAGTAGTTAGTCTTTCCTTAGATCGAAGACTATATCCATTTTCCTCATTGTTATTACATTCTTCATCTGAAGACATATCTTCTTCAGAACTTGATAGAGAAGAAGTATCACTAGATCCATTGCTAGAAGATTTACTTGCATAATGAACACTAGATAACTCATTATCAGATTCAATATCAAGAAAGTTGGACATAATAAGATCACTTTCATCCTCATCTTCTACTAACTTAGTGTCTTGATGTTTATGCTTTCTATTTTTCCTTTCTTCCTTGATATTAACTCTTGCCAAAGCTTTTTCAAGCTTCACTATTTTGTTAGACATATCTCTCATTAATTGTCCTTTTTCAGATCCTACTCTTTCATGTTCTTGCTCTATCTTAACATGAGATGGACCTGGTAAAGCTTTAAATTGAGCAAAATCTTGCATAGGAATCATAACTCTTTCTTCTCTTTTTTGAATTGCAATATTTTCTTCAGGATTCAAGTTCAACTGTTTTTCTAACTGTATAGCTTCACTAAAGTAGTCATTTAGTGTAGTTAAGTTTGGAGTTCTCCTTAACCAAATTGAAATGTTGGGGTTGACAGCCTTAAGGTAAGTTTCCTTAAGCATTTCTTCTGATGGCCTATATTGCCTTTGAAAGAGTCCACAAATTCGTTGAAACTTAATGTTGAAATCTCTAATTGACTCTTTAACTCCTTGCTTAGCTTGTATCAATCCACAGTATAGTTGTTGTTGATCTAATTGATTACCAAACTGGGCTAAGAAAAGATTCTTCATGTCATCCCAACTTGTAATACTATTACTTGGTAAGTTTGAATACCAAATCTGAGCCATATCCTTTAGATTTGATACAAACAACCTACAAGCTTGATCTTGATGTTGAATATTTGCATGAGCTAAAGCTAACTCAAACATGTGAATATATTCTTCAGCTAAATAAGCTTTTCCAGGAATAAAAGGCTCAGGCAAATATTTGTAAACTACCTTAGGAATATCATTGTAATTTTGAAATCCTAATGGTGTAACTCCTTGCCAAGGATTTGCCATCCTATTCCTTTGAAATGTTGAACTCTTAGACTTTCTAGATCTTCTCTTACGAATTGATAAACCAGAGATAATGGGTGATCTTCTTGATCTTCTAGTTTTCACTCCACTACTTGTTCCCAATTCAGAAACTTTCTTTTGTTCTTCTTCTGATGAAGAATCAGTCTTAGAATCTAGAATATCTTTTGAAACTTTGAAACTTTCCAAACTATGAAATTTCTTGGTCATGAACTGAAAATAGTATCTAATTCTTAAGCCTTACAAATAATTGTTGATGTACTAAAAGTATAAGGCTTATGAACCTAGAGGCTTAATTTTCAGCCCTCCTTCTAGCGCCAAAAGAACTGTTGGCGACCGTTTGGGACGCGACCGCCAACGAGTGTCCTCGAACAGGATTTAGGTGCCTGCTGGTCTCTGGCAACACCAAGGCCCAGATACCTCCAAATAAACTCAGTAGTTAATGTGAGTATGTGTGTGTGCTGTTGCGGCGTGCGGTTGTGAGAAATGTAACGATTGCGTTGTGTGTAAACTACAAATGACTTACTTTAAAGAGATTCAGCCAACTTTGCCAAGTACTGTGAGTTGTTGAAAATTTCCTATTTTGTTCAACTGCCTAGTCTACGCGGTCCTTATAATACCTACTTGTAACAAATAAAATTTTGCAAAAACATTTGAGCACAACTCCGCAATCTACTCCTAATTTTCCCCAGAGAAAGAGATAGTTCCACAAGAAAACTAGAAATAGAGCAAGATTCGATGGAAATAAGCAGAAAAGAAAAGAAAGCAGATTTGTGTAGACCTCAAATATTTAAACAAGGTAAAATGACACGAGTAAACACTTCGCAATAAAGCTATCCCAAATTCAATATCTACGAATTGTTCAAACTTCCAAGGCTCAAACAAGCAATATCTTCAAGACAATCCTACTATGCTACCAAAAATTGCTGCGTAAACTACCACGTACGAGACTCCATTTTGACTAGATAATAGATGTCAACGATTGCATTCAAACAGAACCTTTAAAAGACTTGACAATTTCTGATTGAAATACCACGGAAATTCACTTTAAAGATAAAAAGAAGCTATTCTGGTCCCATCAAAATACCAAAGATTTTCTGAACCCTCTCGACTACTGAATTGTTCAACGGCGTGACTACAAATAGAGGCTCTCTTACAACAATCCCAATAGCAGTTCCTATACATTGCACAATAACAAAATTTACTACTAAAATGCTCTTAAGGCTTTTAAGCACAAGCACTTCTATGGAAAAATTTTAATAGAAATTTCTATCGGGCAACAAGAACAGTAAGAGCAATCTAAAAATCCCAAAATTACTTGCCAAGGATGATATTATCTAAACCACTAGCTAAACAATTTAAAAAAAATAAAAAAATGAAATGCATAACTCACAGGACCATGAAAAAGAGGCTGAAATATTTCCTTTAGCAAGCCATCTTACAAGCAATCATCTTTACAAATCTTCTTTGCAAATGCTCTTCTCAAGACCCCAAAGTGTCTTCAAGTGAGAGCCTAAGTGCTAACTAGTAGCCTTCAAAGTGTGATGTATGAGACCTCCCAAAAGTCTCTTCTTCAAAAGTTTTTTCCCAAAAATTATCCTCTAAAAATCCCCCCTCTCTTCTTCCTCATGAAGCCTTTTATATAAGGTTTACAAGGTAGTTACATGCCAAAATATCCTAGCTAACTTTTCTCCCAAGTAACTTGGCCAACCAATTAGGAGTTTACTTGCCCAACAAGTTAGGAGGTTACTTGCCCATTTAATTAGGAGGAAGTTAGGAAGTTATTCATAAAGTTAGGAGTAATTAATATTTGCAAATATTATAAGTATTGCCTTTGTAAGTAATTTATTAAAATAAATCTAAAATCCCTAATCTAATTTAATTTAATTTAAATTTTAAATACTATGTGTCATTAATCTCTAAGATTTTACCATAAAAATATAATATAATATCCACCTTATTGGTGGTAGCGGTAGTTAATTTATCCTTTTTGCATCCCCGATAATTGAAGTTAAAATTCGGGATGGCCGAAATATGAGCCCGAAGGTGAAGGCATCGATTCTGCAACTGCCCGAAACCGATTCAAAATATCTTCTTCGACCAAAAATCGTTACGAGCAGCTGCCATCATAGGAGAAGACTCGGCCGCCGCGTTAGGAAATGTCACCGTGTGTTCCGTAAGGATCTGCAACTGTTGTAACCTTTGCCTTTCGAAAATGCCCTGTAGGTTTTGATGATTATGTGATTTAATCCTTGCTTCGTAGATTTTCGCTGCCTTCCGTCTGTGATAATTGGTAAACTGTCTGGCTTTCAGAATTTTTGTCCAACATTTGGTGTAGATTCTTCAAGCAACATCCACCAGGGTTTTAAAGGCATTTGCCGTTGCTATGGATGAAAACCCAGATTTGTTCATCGCGCAAAATAGGCGTCCATTCTTCTAAAATCCACAAGTGCCTTTGCTGGAATCGATGATATATCCGCTGTGTTCTGCCCTAAACTAGCCTCAGTTCTGACTGGCTTTCTGCACGTGATTGCTGCCCGAAACCCCCTTTAACTCGACTCAGTGGTGAAAGAAGGGCCTCCCACGCGCTCCATGAACTCAGGTTCGGCGTCTGGCTAGTTGGCAACATAAATCCAGCTGATGCGTGGGCGCAATCCTGCATAGCAAGCCAAAGGATTTGCCCTAAAACCACGGCATTCAGTTTTGTTTTTCTAATTTCATTTTTTTTCTTCGGCAGTGTTAACAATGGGCCTTTGGACATACGTGCATTTGGGTTCGTCTGCAATACGGAAACCTTTACATCCTTTGATAATTTTAAATTTACGGATTCAAAACCTGTTGGTAGTCCATTAGGTCCTTCACTTGCTTCCAACTCTTAGCCAATTTTTGATAATCCATTACCCACGGTGTTGTCTATTTTGCCAATATTAACAGGGAGTATGCTTTCTTGTGGTAAATAATCACCTCCTTTTTTTTATTCCAATCTTCACTCAAGAAAATAACTTGGCATTTTAATTTACTTTCCAAGAAGGCTTCAACATCAATATTATTTACTATTGGCTTGCTTCTCCAAGAATACCCATTAACTCACAATACTAAACTGCAAATTTACAACCAGGGATTGTGCTAATTTTGAACAAAATATTCCAACTGCTCCATGTAATGGCCAAATGTGCCAACACTATTGATTGGCATAACTAACATGTCTAATCATGTCTTCTTAAGAATATTGACTAATTATGTCTTCTTAAGAATAGTGATATTTCTTTTATTTTAATCTACAACATTCTCATTATGTTCTACATCCCCAAACCATCAACTATGAAGGTGTAAAGAGCAACTATGGTTGTAGGATTTCTAGTTTTGATTATGACCTTCATGCCCTTGAACTCAACCCATGATGCAACATATATATACAATGATAACATATAAGAATTAGCAAAGTGATTTTTGTAAATGAAAAAACATGATCTCATTTTTTGCTTTATTTATTACTTTAGGATTCTAAATTAGTCTATTTCCTACTCCAACCACATCTAAGCATTCAATAGTATGAGAACTTTCCATGTTAGATTTACCTTTCTATCATGCATAATGATGCAAATAAATATTATATATGCTAATTAACATCATAGTTCCTAGAGAAATAAAATAAGAAATCACCTATTTACTCTTTTGGAACCAAGCCATAGCTTTGAACATGTACAAAAGATGAGTGTAGTTGATACCAATGATATTAGAAGCACTAGTACTTACTACAGTTTTAAAACATAAACTTAAATACATTATAGACATATTCAAAAAAATATAATCATCTACCATGATGATAAAAAAATAATTTTTAGTGGTATAAACATAGTGTTAATAAAACTACCTTTATGTATATGGTTGGAGTAGCTATACTTGCAAATAGAATAAGTTCTAAGGATGTGAACTCTAGGAGTAATTCTTCTAGCCTTTGCTTTGCATTCTTAAGACTGTAATTATGAATTACAACTTTAAAGTTTGGAGCCATGTATGATTGAATATCTTTGTTATTGAGTTTAGCCACAAGCAACTTTTGTAGCTATGAAACCACAAAATAGTGCATGGTCAACGAATTGTACAATGAACTAATAGATGAGAAAGAGCTTTGGAAATACATACATTTGGAAGTTGAGGTCTAACTAACCAAAAGTAGCACATGGGTACCATCACAAGTCCTAAATGGATGATATGATCCTTTCAATTAGTGTGTCATTTTAAAGATAATATAAATAATAGATTAACAACTAAAAACATAATAAAAATTGAAAATAAAAAAAATACTCATAAAAGATGAACACAGAATTGCAAACAAATTATCTTTCATTGTGCATGACTAGGAAACACACACTGATCAAAGGCTAAATGACATCATGTCTTAGAAAGCACAAGAATAGTGACATGTACTCAACTAAGATATGTAAAATGTAGATGTTGAATGTGTCTTTTTGCAATTAGTGATGTGAAATACTATCAAGAAAATTTATGTTGCAATTTTTTGGGCATTACAATCTTCACCATCAAACCTAAGGCTAGAATCTTATTGTAAAATGTGAGGATTATAGTCCATGAGTTGCAATCTCACATGCTTGAACTTTTGGAGCTGAAAAATACCTCATAAGTTGTTTGTAGCCTCACTTCCCAATTAGAAAAAGTCATTTCATGTCTATATTTAGTCTTGGGAAGGTTGAAAATGCCTTGGGAACTACCAAATTTGAAATTTTCATGGGTTTTATGTTGGCCATAGCCACAACTACGCTGAAACCACCTACATAGAGCATTGGAGTTATTGGGTTTTCATTTTTCTAGTAATGGCTAGTGTGGTTCTAGCTAGGCTAGTGAGGATACCACCTATAGCCAATGTTGGGATTGTTTGATTTTCATTTTCCTAGTAATGGCCAACATAGTTGCCATAACTCCCAGCATGATTCCACAAGGCTGGCGTAGTTGTGATAACTCCTAGCATGGTTCAACAAGGCCAACATAGTTGCCATAGTTCCAATAGATTCTATAAAGCCAGTGTGGATTCCATAAGGCTAGCATAGTTGGGTGAAGCTAGCGTAGTCTGAAAAATTCCATTTACTATTTATGGTATCCAATGTAGTTTTGATGGCCTGGGTGCATCAAAATTTACCATAAACAAAAAACCACATTGAAAATGATGGCTTGCCACACTTGAAAATCATACCAATCTTTCAAAAATCATGGTAAAAATTTGTAACCACATATTGACAACCATATAGCCTATAAAAGCCAAATTTGAACACATTTAATAGGTTCGACAAAAAATTCTTAGTTCAAAAAAATGTTCTTGGCTTCCACAATTTTCACAACCTTTGTAACCTTGAGCACTAGAGACCTTTGACATTTTGCAAGACTTTTGGAGCAAATTGGTAACTACCTAGACATTGGAGATTCTTAGTGTAGTATCATTGCAATAAACATTCAAGTACATTCTTTACCCCTTGGTAACCAATGCTACATATCCAAGCTGAAAATCACTAAGGAGTTTAGCAATTGAAGTTGGGAAGTACCTAGATCATGGGGCTAATTGTAGAACACAAACTACCAGCTTTAATAGGCTTCAAGATTCATCCGAGAAACTCCCTGTGTATTTAGGCACACAATTTGTAGACATTTCTAAACTCTGTATTTTCAATATTCTATTATTGTAATAAAGCCTATAGTTCATTTGTTATGCAAATTTATTTATGATTCATTTTTGTGCATTTTCTTAAAGTGGATCTACAATTTTCATTTAAATTGTTTACACTCGTTTATGATTTCTAAGTCCCTAGGTGATTGACAAAACTATCTGGGATGACTTGGATTTTCTTACTTGGAGGACCTTGGGATCTAGGGTTAAACTATTTCCCCTAGAATTTTTGATTTTTCTAGCAATCAAATTTTTCAAGAATTATAGTTTCTAGCACTAGAAGGAGGGCCTTTGGCCAAGTTCTTTGTCAAATCTGATTTTCTCTTTTTGAGAGCAATTTTTTGTAGCCTTTGATATTTGAAACCATTTTCGAAATTTCTCAAGAAAACCAACATTGTTGCCCATTTTTTTGTAGCTAATACCCATTGTATTAGTTGCAAAACATTTTTAGTGTTCCTAGAATATTAGTTGCAAAACATTTTCAGTGTTCCCAGAATTTTTAGAGTAGTTGTTGAAATTCCTAAGGCCAACGTGGTTTCTTGTAAAACATGCCATTTTTCCTTGCTAGAAACTTGCCTTGGATTTCTGAAAGGTGAGTGTGGTTTTTGCCTTAATAATCCAAATTCTTGTTATGAAAATTTATGGAAAAGTCAGCATAGTCCCCTTCAATACTTAACGTTGTTTTTTCGTAAGCGAGAACATACAAGAACTTTGTAAACAAAATTAACCTGAAAATTTTCATTTTCTAAGCCCAATGTAATCCTTGTTGGAAACCTAAGATAGTTCTTATTGGAAAACTTAGCTAGTTTCCTGCAATAGCCAATGTATTTCTACCAGTGCAATAGCCTGTGTAGTTCTACCAATGTAGGTTGGGCAAGGTAGAATGAGTGAAAAATTTCCTTCACCACTTTTACACTAGTTATTTCCAAGAAAACAATTGTAATTCAGGCCTACACTTCAAAACATAAAAATTTAAAATTTCTACCTATGCAATGCACTTGCATTGAAAATCTTATTATTTTTTGTAAGCAAAACCATTTACATCTTGGGCAATTCCACCTATTGGAAATTTTTTGTTTAATTAATTAAAAAAATTGTTAAACCAAAATTAAAATCATTGTCAATGTTTTTCTACCGGTTAATAATTTTGTCCATTAATTTGATAGACATGACATCAAACCACGATGCAGTGAGGATCTATGAGTTGAAAGACCCAACAGTGGTTGAGTGTAGGTAATCACTTGGATAAAGGGATCAAAGCCTAGATTTTTCCATGATAGATGAAAATGACTATAATTTTATTTATGCCAAAATCCAAGCTAGCTTGTTACTTCTACATGCAGAAGTTGAATCCAAACATGAATATGAGCTGATCGACAACAATGGGAAGGAGTACATCCCTTCCCCATATGACAGAATACCACTAAGCAACATTCACACACACATCCTATTCTAATTGATCGAGATGGATGAGCCAAGTGAGGGGTCAAGCTTATGGGATCATCATGAAGAGCATGATGAATTTGAGGTTGAACCCAAACTTGATAACTTTATAGGGAGTGTCTTTCAATAGTTAGCTCCCCAAGCAACTACACCCATTCCGACCTCTCTCGTCACTTTTGTATGGTAAGTCCCTTGACCCTTGTCTTCCATTTACCCTACCATGTTTGGGCTAGCATCCATCATAGTGGTCCACCACACAAAATTGGTGTTCCAATCAACTCCTCTCTTATTCTCTATGCCTTTCTCTAGGCATCCTCTATCTACATGGCCATCACTTGTGATCTTAACAATTGCTCATCCATTATCCATGCTAGTGGGCATCATAATGGAACCCCAAGTAACCCAAGGGTCACATATTCCATTTTTCCCCTTTGTTTCAGATGTACCACAAACCTCCTTCTCATTATTTAGCCCTCTATGACAATGATAACCAAACATCTCCCCTTTATGTCGCAACCCATTGCAAGGCTAGAGGTCTTTTAATTCACATTGCAACCTCATGTACAAACACCAAAACCCATGAGAATGCCTCAAGGCTTGGATCAGTCATTTCAAATGATCCAAGACCTTATAGAAGAGTTACATAAGCTCAAATCTTCACTACACAGATAGTCAATATCAAGGATATCTATTAGGATGATCCTACCTATCCTACTGTCCCACAAATAGCTCCTCTCGTAAGCATTTCCATATCCCAATTTATCAAATATAATGGTGAGGGTAAACCCAACACTCATCTTATCACCTTCTACTTCAACTTTCTATTGCTATAGGCTTGGGATTATATGATAATGAGAAACTTGTCTATTTCTCTTACTAGGAAGGCATTAGATTGGTACCATGTGTTACCTTGAGGATCTATATCCTTACTTGAAGAATTGATATCACAATTTGTAAACCATTTCAAGTATAACTTGAAATTGTAGACCACCTTGGGAAAATTGAGGAAGATCAAATAGGGGCTCGAACTAGTTCAGAAGTTTATTAAGAGGTGGAATGCTCTACTGAATGAGATTCCCAAATCCATTACCAAAATCCACCTTCTAGCCATCTTAAAGAGGATAATCAATGATTTTAACAAGTCTAAACTTTATTACCTAGACCTGTGGTCACTTAGTCAAGCCTTCTCACAAACCAATAACATAGAGGATGCTATTGAGGCCAGTCATGATCCCACCTACATGGCTTATAAAAACCAACACATGTGAAAGGACAAGAAGAAGAGGAGGCAAAGCCATGTAGCTATGGCCATTGTTGCAAAAGATAAAAAAATAATGCAAGGGCCTAAAAGAAACCAATCTAAGGCCCCCATCATAACTAACTAACCATAAGCATTTAGTGCCTTAACATCAAGCAAAACAAGGTCTAAATTTGTAAGAAAGGATCAGTCAAGGTACACCAAATTACCCCTAAAATTGTCTAAACTCCTTGACGAGTTACTAAAGAGTGGGATGATCTAGTACAAAAAAATGACAGAGAATACTTACAAGAGGCATGATTAGTTATGTGAGATCACAAAGAATCCCACTTTAGTAACTGAAGATGATCCATCTATACCTAAGTGCTTTAAACATGACCATTTATATCACTATAATCAACTAGTAGGTCATGATATTGATTTTTGCCTAGCCTTGAAGGATGACTTGTAGAAGATGATAGACAGCAGTGAGCTAGTGCTTGATGCCTCTAACATAGTTAGGTCACAGAACTAGTCCATGTAGGTCTACAAATATCCATTGAATGTCAACAATTGTCCATACACCATAGAAACATTCAATGTAAGTAACAACTCAAGACCTGTGTAGAAGCCATTCATGTTTTAGGTACCTCTTCACAATGAAAGGGGCCTTTCAATTGAGGATCACTGAACCTAGAGGATGGGGGGGGGGGGTGTGTGTGTGTGTGTGGAATTCTCCAACAAAAAGAACATAACCAATTTTAATGTGGTTCCCCAACTTGGGTGGTTCACATTTAGAGGGTAGATTGCTTGCACACATCTAAACTTTGTTTCTTCAAAAATGTGATTTAGAAGAAACCACAACCTTTACAAAGTTTAAGCTCAGCTAAGGAAAGTTTTGTCACTACACTAACTCTCTATCCTATGAGGTCTCAATAAGCTCAAAGGTGGTTTAAAGGGCACCACATCATGTAGAATATCCAAGCTTCACTTTGGAGTGTTAAGTGTTGTGACCACTTAATCTTGTAAGGTTCCAACAAGCTTGGAATGTGGTTTGAAGGATCCCACTATCTTTGCAACTTGAGCTCCACTTCATAGTGTTGTGGTGTTATACCAACACTCAATCCTGTAGGATCTCAACAAGCTCAAGCAAGACACCTTCCTTCAAGAAGCACATTAACCTCATAGGGTAACAAAATAGAGAAATGATTACAAGGGATGAGTGCAACTTGGTTTGCTAATCCTTTTGCTTGAGGTATAACTCACTTTACAAAAGACAAATGATAGAATAATGAGGAGTAACAATGATTTACAAATGATTACAAAATGATCATACAAGAGCTTGTACATTTCCCAATGAGAATGATGTCTTCTTATAATTGCTATGTTTTTAAATCCATCTTGGAACTTATGCAATGGCTAGCTAACAATCATGAAAGATGTATTCTTTATGTCTAAGACATCTTTTTGCATCTTGCCTCCATTTTGGGAATACGTATTCTTTTGGTGAAAGACATATTTTTGTAATCGACCTTCATTCTAGGAAGACATCTTTGTCTAATGAAAGATGTTTACTATTTTGTAGAGATGTCTTCACTTGTGCTGCCTTTTGGAAAGATGTCTCTTCTATAGGGGCCAAAAATGAAACTACTTGTTTTGATGTTGAAAGCCTCTGAATGCCTCCAAATAAATACCCACAAACCTTATAACCTCCTAGACTCATCAAAATGAGCTAGAAACACTCCAAAACATGCAAAAACGTCTAGGAATCATCCTCAACAAAAATAGACATATTTTTCTTAAATTCTTCATATTCGTCCATGCTCCCTTGAGTCCTTATGATTTTGAATTTTCTTGCAAGTCCTTGAGTCCTTTGTTCTTTCTCTTGTAAATAAAACAACCACACAGACATATTTTGACTCCATTTTCCTTAATGTTTTGACATACCAAAAGGTCAATATCAACTTTGTCTAGTTCAAGGCCTTCTTTTATTGTAAGGATACCATCACCAATGCTTCCTAAAGAACTGTTTGTAATTGGAGTACCCCTGCCTACTACAAGAAAACCTATAACCACAACTAAACAACATCCTTCCATGGTGGCTAATGCAAAAAATTCTTCATAGTCCAACAATAAGACCAACTAAAAAATGCAAGAAGTTTGCATCGAAGCCTAAAACCAAAGAAAATAAGTAGGCCAAGGCATGGAAGGAGGTAGGCCTATTGAAGTCCACTCCTATCTCATCCATTCCCATGAACTCTAATGCTTAGGTTGCTTCAACTAGTCAAGCAAGGAAGGACCCCAAGTCATAAAGGAAGGGGAAAGAGGCCAAAACACAGCCTCTAAAACATGAAGTTCACATCCTAGGATGCATGGAGAAAGTTAAAGCCAATAAGAACAAGAAGCTAACAACTAATGAAAAATACTTTCTTTATGCTATGAAACAAGTTAAGTAATCTCTAAAATAGAAGAACATTTTTTTAGCTTGTATGACTTGGTAATGACTTCAACTACTCATTGTGAGTTCCTAGTAAAAATGTTGACTTCAATTCCTATTCACAAGGATATCCTTGCTAGTGAAGAGTCCATTTGTGTGGTGATGGTACCACCTATACAAAATGAAGAAATGAAGTCAATGGCACTCATTTTCATGTCCCCATTTTCAAATGATGCTGCTACATAATGAAGATGATGCCTCTTTATAACAAGTATTATTATTATCATAGGCACCCTTGGTGCACAATGGGTATTAATGGTTCCATTGATCACATGCATCCTTGGTGTCCTCTGGTGCCAAAAAAACCGTCACCACCGATGCTTGTGATGTCGCAATGACACTAAGCACCATGTAGTGTCTGGCTAGGATTGTGTCAACTCCTTTAGTGAGGTGCACTACATTCATGTAGGCTACATTGATCCCTTGTGTAGGCTACATAGTCCTTGTGTTGACACTATGTAGGCACTACATGGACCCCTATGTAGGTCGTACCAATCCCTGTCTAGGCCTAGGCCATGTAGTGAAAAATGGCCACTACTACATGCCACTATTTTCAGCTCTCACAAGCGTCCAACCCATGTAGGCTACATCAAGTGTAGCTAAAATAAATCACTATAGCATAAGCCACAAAATGATGCTCTACCAAATCACTTTGCCATGCCTATCTTCAATGCATGTTATTATCATTTGCCTTGGCCATTGATTTGCTTTTGATGTTGCCACTTTGCCTTGGATGCCATTGCGGCCATTGTTGCCATGTGACAAGAAAGTTCTTCATTAATAGATAGAAGATTTGAATTTCCCATTGATTGATGGAAAATTAAAAATTCCATCAAAAATTGATTTTTAGCCCTTGCCTGAGAGAGTTTCTAAGATCCTCAAAAGTTTAATTTTAGCATAACTTGATCCTATGATGTCCATTTTCAACATATGAATAGTCATTTCCAACCCTTTTTATCCTTATGAACTTAATGGTAGGGTTAGATTTATCATATATGTACTTAATAATCTAATGATATCATGAACCATGCCTTAAAACTCAATAACATAAGGATAACTAATCATACCTTATTGGACTAATATATTTAACCTTTTGGGACCTTAAGATTCAATGCTGAAATATTTGCTTGTAATCTTAAGATCACTATGGCATTTCATTAGTTACACTGTCAGTGAAACACCACAAAAATTTGCATGTTATAGTCAATTTTCATCATGTAGCATTCACCCCATAAAACTTGAGGCAAAAATTCATTGTAAATGTGAAGATTGTAATCCACAATGGGCAATTTCACATACTTTAATACTTTTGGGGCTGAAAATGCCTCATAAGTGGTCAAAGCCTCATTCCCTAAGTAAAAAAAAAGTCACATAGCATTCATATTTAGGCTTAGAGGGGTTAAAAATGCCTTTTGGAATGCCAAAAATGGCAATTTGATGGGTTTTATGGGGGTATATATTTTTCTA
>MNCI01003515.1:621146-631255 GCA_015680685.1 Gnetum montanum
GACAATACGTGACAACATGTTGAAAATTTTGGGTGTGCTGGGCACATCAAAGGTGTGATGGAATAAAACGTGTTGGTGAACGGATAGGGGATGAGTCGGTGAATGGGGATGTACTAGTGAATGGTTTGATTTAGTCTCGCCATGTGTGCTGTGAACATTGTCCCATCTTGTTGCTTGTGATGAAATGCATTCTTGTGCGAAAACCTCTGGGTGTCATCCTGCAAACATAACTCCAAGGAGACAAGAAAATCATGAGTGAATGATCGAGCTTAGACTTACACAGCGGCAGGTTGTATGTCAATAGCAGCAGTGTTGGTAGGATCTCCTGATGGCGGGCGATGTAGTGATGAAGCGTGAATGTGGCAGCAGATTGATGAACCAGCGATGAACTTGCTAGTTTATAGTCTTGGCGGACTACCATGAGTTAGTTTTATGTCGTAACCCATTGGACATTTCCTATTTAGTGTCGTAGCGGACGTTACATTGCTAGTTTTTAGTCTTAGCGGACTATGAGGAGGCAAGCTAGTTTATAGTCTTAGCGGACTCTGATGGTCGTGATAGTGGTAGTTTACTATCATGACGGACGGGTGCTAGTTTATCGTCATTGTGGACACTGTGGGTATCAGTTTATTGTCATGATGCTAGGACAGAGCTGTGGTATCAGTGTAGAGTCATGATTCTAGGACTTGCACGTACCTGAGCTCGTACTCAAACGTAAAACGGTTTTAGGTACAAGTGATTGGTTGGATTGGCCAGCTCGTTTCCTTCCATGTCAGCTAGTTTGAATGCTCCATTGTCGAATGCTTTAGTAACCAAGTAAGGCCCTTCCCAGTTAGCTGAGAATTTGTCCGGGTGTTCCCGAACGGCTTTAAGCACAAGGTCACCTTCTTTGATAGGGCTCTTGTTGATGTCATGTCGACGTTGTTGTCATTGTCGTTTTTGGTACCATTCGATCTGATTGAGGGTGCGCACACGTTCTTCCTCCACCAAGTCAAGATCAACGACGCGTAGATCATTGTTTTGCCCATCGTTGAGGAGGCCAGAAAGTATGATCCTTAAAGATGGTACCTGCAGTTCCAAAGGTAAAACAGCTTCTGAACCGTAAGCAAGGCTGTATGGTGTCTTACCTGTCAAAGTTCGGTGCGTAGTACGGTATGCCCACAATGCGTACACCAATTGTTTGTGCCATTTTCTTTTGCTCTGGGTAAGCATTTTCTTAAGTATTGTAATAATCGTCTTGTTTGTTGCTTCCGCTTGTCCATTGCTCTGAGGATAATAAGGGGATGAAAACAAGTGTTTGATCCCTAAGTTTTCACAAAAGGTTTTGGTTTCGGTGCTACTAAATTGTGGCCCGTTGTCAGTGATGATTGTCATGGGAATGCCAAAGCGGGTTACAATGTTTTCTAGAATGAAATTGCACACGTGCTTGGATGTAGTTTTTTGAAGGGGAGTAGCTTCTACCCACTTTCAGAAGTATTCTGTGGTAGTTATAATGAAACTATGGCCCTTGGAAGACGAGGGGGTTATCTGACCAATGAGGTCCAACCCCCACTTTTGAAAGGGCCATGTGATTTGCATTGTATGCAACTCATTCGGTGGGACATGCATCAGATTGCTATGTTTTTCATAAGTACTACATGTTTTGACTTTGGTGAGACAGTCGTATTCCATGTGCGGCCAATAATAGCCCAAGCGTCTGATCTTAGTGGTCATGGATTTCGGTGCTATATGTCCTCCACATAGTCCTTCATGTACATGTTCAACAATAGTGTGGGCATCGGCACTACTAACACATGTTAGCAATATGCCTTCGTAGGATCGACGACACAGTGTGTCCCCTACCAGGGTGTACTACTTAGAACGTTTCCGCACTGCGTCCCTCTGTGCATTTGTTAGATGTCATGGTGCTTCACCGTGTAGAAGGTATTCTTTTATGTCGTCGTACCATTCTATCACGTGTGTTGAACTAACAGATGCAATTGGCAACGTGTCAAGGGTGTCGGTGATTGGTTGAGCACAACTGGTTACAAAGCTTGGTAATGTGTGAAACATGTCTGGCGATATGTTTAATGCTAATGTGGCTAGCGCATCTGCGATGGTGTTATCATTCTTGGAGATGTGTTGCATATCGATGTTTTCGAATTGCCTCATTACGTGTTTTGCCAAGTCGCAGTATGGTTGTAAATGTTGGGCTTTGCATGTATAGACATCCGTGACTTGGTTTACGACCAGTTGCGAGTCCCCTCTAACTACAAGCCGTGTGATGTTTAAAGCTAAAGCTGCCATGAGACCTCTAAGGATGCCTTCATATTCTGCTATGTTGTTGGTACAGTGAAAGTTGAAACGATAGGCGAAGGGTTGGATGTCCCCAGAGGGATGGGTGATGACAACAGCTGCACTTCCTCCTCGAGAGGTAGATGCCCCATTAAAGTTCAAAATAGCATCGTAGTCATCGGGCACTATGTCTATGGTGCTTATATTCTCATCTGGGAAGTCTGGGTCTATAGTCGCTTGGTCACGTGTTGGTGATGTTGCCATTTGATTTACTATAGCTTGACCCTTAACTGATGATTGCGCTACATAGTACAGGTCAAACTCGGCTATCATGGCCTTCCACCGGGCTATTCGACTTGTTTCATAAATATTCCCTGTTATGGCTCTCAGTACATTGTCCTTGCAAATTATGTAAACCTGGTTATGGAAGAGGTAATGTCGCCATTTTCTTAAAGAAAAGACCAAAGCTAAACATGACTTCTCCACATCGTTGTACTTTTTCTCGTGGGCAGCTAATGCGTGGCTCAGGTAATATACAGGAACTTCGGTTCCGTCATCTCGTTTCTGGCAAAGCATAGATGCGATGGACAAATCCGAAGTAGCAAGGTAGATATAGAATGGTTTATCGTTTTGAGGTGGATAAACCGTGGGTAGCCCGACAGCAAGTGCCGTTTTAATGTCATCGAATGCCTGTTGACACTGCGGAGTCCATTCAAAATGTACGTTCTAGCGTAACAGGTGGTTCATGGGTTTTAGTTTATCTGTCAGTTTTTCTATGAAGCGCCTGATGAACTGTAATCTACCTTGTAGACCTCGAAGTTCAGTAAGGTTGCATGGTGGTTTCAGGTTTGTTATAGCCTTAACCTTATCACGGTCTACTCGTATCCCTGCTTCGGATGCTATAAATCCGAGCATTTTGCTTGTTTTGACGTCGAAGACACACTTTTTTGGGTTAAGCCTCAGTTCATACTTCAGACAACGTTTTAATACTAAATTGAGATCTTGCACATGTTGTTCCTTCATTTTTGACTTAACCACAATGTCATCCACATAATCGTTGAGTAAGTGTAGTATGTAATCGCTAAAGATAAATGTCATCGCTCTTTGATACGTGGCCCTAGTGTTCTTGAGACCAAAGGGCATCATTGTGTAACAAAAGGTTCCCCATGGTGTCATAAAGGTTGTCCGAAGCTGATGCTGCAGGTTGATTCATATTTGATTGTATCCCGAGAAGCCGTCCATGAAGAATAATAGTGCGTGCCCAGCAGTTGAGTCAACAAGTTGATCAATGCTGGGTAGAGGAAAATCATCCTTTATGGTTGCAACATTTAAATCCCAGAAGTTAATGCACAAACAAATGCTTCCGTTCTTCTTCGGAACAATGACCATGTTAGACACCCACTCGGCATAATTGACAGCCCGAATGAAACCAGCTTGATAAAGCTTGGTGATCTCATTGCGAACTGCTAATGCTACCTCGGGCTTAACCTTTCGTGCTTTTTGTTTCACTGGTCTCAACTTTGGGTCAAGGATAATATTATGTTGGACAATTCGGGGATCTAGCCCGGGCATGTCTGTGTAGGACCAAGCGAATGCTTTCATATTTTCCCTAAGCACGTTCTCAATGTTTTTGGCTAATGGCGGTTGTAATAAGGTTCTTAACTTTAAAATTTTAGTTTCTCCATCAGGCATGACGATGGGAGTTTCAGACAACGGGTCTTCAGTGATATTCTCGGCCTCTATGTCGAGGAATTTTGTCATGCCCTTGTAATCGTCTGTTATTTGCTGCATTGAGGCTATGACTACATTGTCCGTTGGTGAACTCAAGTTGATGAGATTTATGTTAATGTCTCTTGTAATTTTGCCGTATGGTCCGTCAATGATTAACGGTGCGGTTAAATGCTGGCAGTCCATTGAGCTTGCTCCTGCCAATAAACAGAGAGCTGAATAAGCAAAGGGGTATCGTTCTGTTTCTTTTGGTGATTTTAAACTATGTGTACATGCATAATGGTGGATTACCGTCACACCGGGACGCATGGCAGTTTAACGCCTTACCAGGGGAAAACCTCCAGAATGGGGTCCACGGGGAACCCAGATGTAGTAATTTCTATTTTTAATAATTGTTATTATTTTTATTATATATATATATATATATATGGGCGAAAAATAAGGANCATTGCCTTAGCATAAGCGTAAATTTCCTCGTGAGCGTAGACACCGAAGAATAATCCCAGCGTAGATGCACAACATTAAACCCCAGCGTAGATGCGGAGTGTAAACTTCCAAGCATCAGTGTAGACACTTCTTCTCTTCAGCGTAAACTTGTATCGTCAGCGTAAATAGGCCAAGATGGGCAAGGGCAAAGAAGTGGAGGGCCAGGGGAGGAAGGGTCCCGACTTGATCTTTGCGGAGGAGACGAAAGCTATGCTGCAGGGCCTGCCCAAGCCAAGGATCCCATCCTGGCCCGTGACATCCCACAGGTAGGCTTTGATCCCTGCCTCTAATTATTTTTGTGCTTTTTCTTTTATAGCGTAGACAGTCTCGGCGTATACGCCGAGCGTAGGGGCCTTTAGGGGTATGGGGTTTTGCAGCGTATACGCCAAGTGTCACTTTATAGCATAAAGTTTTGTCAGCGTAAACATTTTTCCTGTACTAGCATATCTGCGTAAGCCACGGTGTCATGAGTTTTTTGTGTGCAAAGTCTTGTCAGCATGATTTTTTTGTTTTATCAGCGTAAATTCTGTTTACTGTGACGGCATATACGCTGAGGGTTTATTCGGCGTATACGCTATCAGTGTCCAGTTGTCTTTCAGCGTAAACTTGTTTTTCCTGTTTCTAGCGTAAACTTGTTTATTCTGTGCTGGCGTAGATTGCTTATGCTTAAATCAAGCTGCGGCGTATATGCTGAGAATTTCGTCGGCGTATACGCTGAGCGTAAGATAGTTCGTTTTCGGCGTATACGCTGAGTTAGGCGGCGTATACGCTCAGTGTACAACATATACGCTAAGTTTAAACCATGTTTTTGCGCTAAGTGTGAATAGCTTCGCCAGCGTATACATTGGTCTATGGGGCGTATACGCTGAATGCAAACAGTTAGTAAAACTTTTCCAGATTTTAAGTGTTGATTTATGACATAAATTTTCGCTTTTCGAGATAATCGGTCGTGGTATCGTGATTGTTTGCAGGGACAGCAAGTGCTTCCTCATCGTTGTTGAACTTGTTGGGGTATTAACATGGGTTGGCCCTATTAAGGAAGGCAAGGTTCCCCCGGATCTGACCGTGGATGACAACGGGGTTTGGTTCAGGGGAGGCACATGTGGATTTTTGTCCTTCCTGTTGGACAATTTCGAGGTGGCTATCTGGTCAAACTTTGACGAGGTGACTGCACGGAGCGTGCTTGAGGAGATGCTACCGGGGGCTGTAGAGGGTGTCATGGTTTTCATACAGGACATTGACGAAGGGCCTCTTGTTAATGAGGATGGTACTACCCTTGGGCCCCAGTCTACACGCCCATTAATGCGCGTGTGGGCTCTATTGCCACGAGAGTTAGACTACCTCAAGAATACGTTGTTCGTAGCTGCCCGTGCACATACATTATTCCAGAACCCTCCCGGCACGGTGTATCGAGTGGCCAGGTAGGCATGTTTAAGTTTACTATTTCCTTTCACTGTTTAGCATTTGTTTCTTGTTTTGACCCATATTTGCTTACAGGCCGAAGACTAACCTGGATGGGACACTCATTGAAGATGAAGGATTAGCCCTTGCTCACACTGCTCTGGAGGCATTCATAATGGGCCCCATCCTTCGTGGGACCATACTAGGTCAAACGAAGGGTTCGATGGTCCATTTTCATAAGCAATTCTCTAGAGCATTTGCGATGTGCAAGGCTCGTGGGTGACTTCATGAAGACTGTACTAACAATGGGCCAGTCTTCCCTCGTGACCTTGGCAGCACATCTAGATCTGCCACTAATGGTAAATGATAACATTTCTTAGATATGTTAGTGGGTTTGTCCAATTTTTTTGATTTACGCTGATACAAAAATTTTAAATTGCTTTTACAGTTGATATACCTTCTAGTGAGGATCCGGTGACCACTGGACAAACCGAGACGACTTTGTTGATGAAGTTCGGAGGGGTGACTAAGGCTCAGAAGTGGTTGCGTAATCATGCTTCTCTGTCCCTCGCTCGTTGCCTGGATAATGTCGGCCTCATGGAGCTTTTTATGACCCCGAGTCCCGACGTTTCCATTGGGGAGATGATTGGGATTGTAGACTCTTTTAATGAGTCTATCTCATACTACAGCACCCGGATTAAGGGTGTGAAGGTAGTTTTCCATCTGTCACCTAAGTTCTTTTCAAACCTATTTGGCGTACTGGCAGATGGATTAAATGTAGTATTAGACAGAGCTCATAAAGAGCTCCAGACGATTCGGGAGTTGGAAGATTGGCTAGGCGTGGCCAAGGGTGCCAAGGGATTCCCGATGCAGGGGCAGGCAAAAGTTGTGGAAGTGAACGAACTATATCCCCTGTTCAGAGCACGAGTATTCCCTAAAACTCTTTCCCAGGTGAGGTGTCTTGGGGTTGAGGCTGTTCGTGTCATGCGAACTGTTTTGGAAACAGGCATGCGATATAACTGGGTACGATTTTTGTTGTCGGGCATGCACAAGGAGATAGTGCGGTTGCGTTCGAATGTCGAGGTGCAATCCCATTTCACCTTCGCATTCTTCACTAGTTATCTTCACCATTTTGTTGAGTTTCTGGTAGTTCGCGCAGACAACAAGTTTGTTCTGCGGGATTAGGGTCAAATATCTCGCCCGTGGATCAATCACTTGTTTGAGACAGCTAAATCCCATGATGCACCTGAAGGTATTGATGAGTCCACTTCTATTACTACAGGGGGGTCATCTGGCGGTTCAATCCACACACGTGATAGTTTGGGGTTGGAGCCAGACGAGGTACCCTACACTGATAGAAGGGCAGAACGGGTCATCAAGGAGACCATTGGCCAAACTAAGTCAAAGCTAAAGAGGCCTGAGCGCCTAGCTGAGGAAGTCTCCGGTGTGAACCAGCCACGCATGAAGCGGATACGCTTCAAGATGCTTGGTAAGCGGACCTCACCCGTTTATTACGTTGTCGTTTTTGTTTTGTTTATAACTTTTACTTCAATCGCTTGCGTGTTATTGATGTTTTTGGCTTGATTTTAAAATAGTGAGGAAGCAGGCTCTAGAGACTATCACCGAGGAGGAGGAGACCAATACGGAGAAGAACAACGAGGAGGAACATATAGAGAAGAGCCAAGGCGGAGAGATGGAGGAGAAAACCACGAAAACTGAGCCGTTGGACGACCAGGGCGGTGTCGATCAAGTGTTCTGCTTTCTTCAGGGAGACTTGGATTTAGGTGACCCCCCAGAGGGTGACAAGGATCATGTTATGTTTGTTTCTCTTTATCTCATTTCAATTTCGCTTGTCAGTCATTATTTTTTTGATAATTTTTTTTTATTTTTTTGCGTTTTTATCCTGTCCAGATGAAGGTAGCAAGACCAGGATGGTGCGTTTGGATGTACCGATGAAGACGGTTCCCCCGGAGAGGACCGCTGAGGTTAGTTCATCCCGTACCCGTGAGCCATTTACTTGGTCTGAAATGCCAAGCAAAATGGATTTTGTGGCTAGGCTCGCGGAGGAAGTCATTGAACGGATCTAGGAGGCCCACCCTGACATAGGTATACATTATTTAAAGGTTTGGAATTTCACATTTTGTTTATATTGTCCTAACATTCGTATTTTTCACGTGGATAGGCACTAAATTCAGATGGGATCCTTCTGAGAGCGTTAGCATAAAAAGTTTAACCGCACTTTCCCCAGAAGTGGAACAGGTGCCAAGGCCTGTTTACGATGGAGTTGCAGAAGGCTTCGTGCACAATGCTAAATCGTTATGGACCTATAGGCGTTCCATTGAGCAGTTGTGGCTACAAATTTAGGCAAAATAAAGGGAAGTCTCTGAGTTGTCAGTGGAACGTGACGATCTGAAGGCCCGGTACGAGTTCGCCGTTGTTAGGCTAAGCGGTGATCGCTCTTGGAGAACGTCCGAGGTTACGTATACAAGATATTAGAATTTACTGAATCATCATGCATCGCTGACTCAGAGAATTGTAGAGCGCAAAGCCCAAATCGATCTCCTGAATCTTAAATGTCAAGATTGAAAAGCCTTCTCTTCGAAGGTTCATAAGTGGGGTCAGGACGAGAAAAATCACAAGCATTACTACAAGAAGTCGCTGAAAGAAGTGTCTATTGAGAAGCGCCAACTAGAGATGTTTGTGGAGGGTTTGGGTTTGTGCTCTGCTTTCGATACTTTTGCTCAGAATACAACTGTGGAAATGGAGTCGCCTACAAGGGTGATCACAACTGCTTCTGGGGAAGTGTCAGTTGGTGAATTCCCTCTGGAACATCCTACCTGGTCAGCTATCGACAAAGGAAAGAATTTGACAGACGTTGACTTAGGCCTGGATGGGACAGACTGGGCCAGCATTTCAGAAGAGGAAATCCTTCGTCGGCTAGAGTTTGGCTTAAGGGGATCTCCTATGGTAACCGTTTTGTCCTTATAAAATTAATTTACTGAATGGTATTTAAAACTTTGACATTCACTTATTCTTATGTTGGTTGTTCCTTTTGACATTTTCAGGATGAAGGTGGCGATGATGCTCAAGAAGCTGGCCCCAATGGAGCAGGGGCCTCTAATGCTGGTGGATCTAAAGGGGACGCTCCGCCCGTCCCGGATGCTTAGGATTTTTTTTTTAGTTTTTAAGCTTTCGTTGTTTTTTTTTGTTTTTTTTGACTCAGACTGATATGGGAATTGTAACTTGAAAATTTCGAGATGGACGAAAATGGTTGACACTTGTAATTGTACAACATTGCATGTAAGAAAATTTTTTGTTGATTTTGACTTTAATTGTAAACACGACACAACAATGAAAAATGTTTTGGCTTGTTTTTCTATTTTGTTTTAAGTGTAAAGCAGAAATGTGATTGTAAGTGCTAAACAACATAAAAAGGGAAATGAAGTATACGTGCATGAACTAGTTTAAGGCCATTTCAGGCCCCAGTCGTAAACGAGGAATATTTTGAATGACACGGGCAGATTTTTTTTTGTGGACCGATCATTGCTGATCGTGGCTAGTTTTGCGTCTTTGCGGACGCGATAGTTTAATGTCATTCTAGACAGGGAGTGTAGTTTAGTAATAATAATGTTTTTTTTTTGTTTTTTGATTTATCGTAGTTTAGTGTCATCTCGGACGGGTTGTAGTTTAACGTCGTTTCGGACATGTTATAGTTTAACATCGTTTCAGACTAAGAGTGTCGATATGTCAACTGGGATGATTCTGTATTCGGCGTCCCCTTCGCTGATTACGTTAAACGGTAATTCAGCCCAATGGACGTCTGATGGAATGGCTTCCGTGTCAATGTTTCCAGATGTTTCGATAGTTGGCGGGGGTTCTATGTTATTTTCCATTTGAGAGGTTGTATGTACAACGTTAGACGCGGGTGTTTCTATTTTAGGAGGCTCTTGTTCTATGTTCGAAGGTTTACTGCTTACCAATGGGTGCACATCTTTATTGTTTCGTTTAGGCTCCTCAAGTTTGACTTCTGATCCTTAGTCCATGTCCACGTGTGATGAGATAATAGGCGTAGCAGCTTCCCCGTGTATAATGATTTCGCTGCCTTCATAAGGCAGGTGGACCTCCTGGTGTACAGGGGAGGAGACAGCTCTCAGTTGGGCCAACCAGGGTCTTCCTAATATTAGGTTGAACCCTGGCATCTTATCGACTACTAGGAATTC
>MNCI01003515.1:640617-657064 GCA_015680685.1 Gnetum montanum
CCTCTCGAGCTTCCAAATGCCCTAAAACTAGTCAAATATGGCATAAAACTACCATCCCCCTCTAATCCATGGTAGGAACTTAGAAGCCTCTAGATTGTTGGATTTTAGCACCTAGTATTGATTGTTGACATTGGCAACTTCAGAGGCTGACATGCATGGTCGATTAGCTATCGATGTAGCCTAGATCTAACTTTCTTAGTTGAGGGAGATCTTTTCCACATTGAGATTCTTAGTCCTAGCATGGATAGAAGGGAATAAGCTAAAACTATGGAAGTTTGTATGAAATTAGACTCCTAGAAGTAACCCAACCATTCTAGAAGCTACCAAACTTTTGGAAGTCACCTAAAATGATCAAAATTCCCTCCTCTTGGTTCTCCATGTTGAAAGGGATCCTATCCATGCTGAGCCTCCCATCCTTCGCATGGATGTAAGGGGGAAAGCCTAAAAACCTTATCACAACCTTCACAATAACCAGATTTTGACCTTAGACATTGATAGATAATACCAGCAACCCTATAGACACTCATGCATTACCAAATTTGATCAAAAATAGTCAAAAAATCCTTCCCCCTAATCTTCCATGTTGAGAATGGAAACCCTTGCATGGAGGAAAGGCGGGAAAGCTCAAAAATTGCCTAATAACCCTTGAAATGACAAAATTTTGAGATTGTATGTTAGAAATCAATGCTAGCTACCTTAGAAGCTTTCATGCATAGCTAGAAATGATGAAAAATGGAAAAAAGTAGGGTTTCCTAGTTTCTCCATGCTGGGAACCTTTGGGAAAACTCCAAAATATCCTCCATAGGTCTTAAATGAACAAAAAAAAGTCATGTGTGTGTCCTAAAACCTTGTTTGCACATCCTAAGATCCTTAGGCTTATGAAAATCGAACACAAATAGACAGAAAGACTTTGTTCCTAACCTTCCACATTGAGCATGAAAATCCCAACATGGAAAAAGGGTGGAAACATAAAAAATCACTTCATAACCATTAAAATCACGAAATTTTGACATCAAGCATTGATAATTGACATTAGTGAATTTAGAGACCTACATGCATGACCAGAAACAATGCAAATAATCAAAAACATGCTTCCCCCTAGTATTCCATGTTGAGCATACTATCCTTAGCATGGAAAATAGGGGGGACCTAAAAAATCATCTAGGAAACCACCAAACTGGCCAAACATGACCTCAAACCCTAGTCCTCGACCTTGACAACCCTAAAGGCATACACGCATAATTGATTAAGGCTAAAACTAGCCAAGATCTAAGATTTATGGTTCTTCCATGCTGGGGTTTTGATGTGCCACATTGGGCAGTGTGGAAAATGAGGGGAAGAATTATTTGGATCTTCTAAACAACTTATAATGATAGTAAATGACCCAGCATACACTCAAGAATTTTGTATCCACATTTTGGAGCATTCAAAACTCAAAAAATTGATCCTAGATGGCCAAAAGTGGTTCCCCCTAGTCTTCCATGTTAATCCCTCTAGCCCCAGCATGGAATAAGGGAAGGGGGGGGGGAAGCTAAGAAGACACTTGGGAGTACTTAAAATTACCAATTTTTGACATGGAGACATAGCCCATGGCCTTAGGAACTCTAACAATTGACATGAACAATCAATTGTGATCTAAATTGACCTATATCTAGGATTCTTTCTTCATCTATATCAAGTAGCATGGAATTAAGGGAAGAAAGTTGCTTTTCTACTTCTGGTGGTAAGATGACACTCCTGGAAGCCAAAGATCTATGCTAGAGAAGCCATTTGATCTCATTTTAACATTGAAAATCCATTCCCCGCAATCGTCCATGTTGGAGAAACTTTACCAGCATGGAAATAAGTTGGGGGAGAGAGAGAGAGAGAGAGAGAGAGAGAGAGAGAGAGAGAGAGAGAGAGAGAGAGAGAGCTCTTCTNAGAGAGAGAGAGAGAGAGAGAGAGAGAGAGAGAGAGAGCTTGGATACCCTTAAACAACCTTCTAATGTTCTCAAAGTTAGCTAGAAGAATGCAAAATCATGATACACAATCCTAGGGGTCTAGGAACCTAGTCAATATGTTCTAAAACCACTTTGGATCCATGGAGCAAGTCTCCCCCCATTCTTCCATACTGGGGATACTTTGCTCAGTGTGGAAAAGGGGGGAAAAGCCATTTCAACATTTTTGACACTCAAAATCATCTCAAATTGCATCAAAATGAAGCTAGAGGATGCACAACTTCTAGATCTAGGTTCCAACTGCTTGTTTGATCTTTTTTGACCCTGTTTTAGCTAAGGTTTTGGATTTTCACATTGATCTTCCTTTCTTCCATGTTGGCTACCATGGAAAGAAGGGGGAAGGCTTCAAAACCTACTTTAGCCATTACAAAACCTCGGAGTGTCCAATTTTGATGGATCCAAACCTATGCTACTTTGGAAAGGTCATGGAACCTCAATTTTGGATCTCTAAGTATCCCAAAACCTATTTTCCTTAGTTTCCATGCTCAGGGTCCCTATTTCCATGCTAAGCCCAGTGTGCAAGCTTCAAAACTCTTAATTTCTAGGTCCAAATAGCCTAGAAACAACCTTGATTGATGTCCAAACTCACCTAATAACCTTGTAGACTCAAAAAATGGCCTGCTAAGGCTTAAAAATGGAAAAATCTAGCCTTTTGACCTATATTAGCCAAATTTCACTATATGTAGCATATTTTTCTTGATTTTTTGCATTATTACAGTGTTTTCTTTTGCTTTGGACTTATGTTGCATTGTTGATCTTGTTGACCTTCTATGGCCTTTATACAGCTTTATTTGCCTTATTATACCCTTATTTGCTTTTTTTGGCCTTTGATTGGTATCAAATAGTGGGGTTTGACCTTCCTTGATTACTATTTAACACCATGTGACCATGGCCTGCTAAGATCTTAAATTAGCATCATGGTCCACCAAGACTTTAATTGGCATCATGGCCCGCCAAGGCCTAAAATTGGCAAAATTGTCCTTTGTAGCCTTATTTCTTATATCTCAACTTTATTTAAGCTTTGTTGAACTCTATTGTAGTTTTTCGAATTGTCTTTACCTCATTGATAACCTTGGATGATCTTGTTTGCATTAGATTTGCATGTGTTTTATAGCATTTTAGCATTATGTATTCACTTTTACCTAGATGCCACTTAATATGCTTTTGGTTAACATGTAAGATCAAAGTATGAGTACCTAGGAGAAAATATTCTTGCCTTTAATTCTACATGGACCTCATCATAATGTTGAATGGTGTATCGACCATGATTGCCTAGATCTTGAGCCTGAGAGTTTGGTAGATCACATAGCCTAAATAGAGAAACATCTAGAATGGCTCATAAACCTAATCAAAACCCTTGTATTAGAGGTAGATGAAATAACCAAAGACTCTTTGGTTGAGGTTCCTATCACAACACATAGTGATAGGGAGAAAATCCTTAAACTAAGTTTCTCACTAGAACATCAATATGCTCAAGACATCACCAAGGTCCTACAAAGAAACATTAAGGTCTTTGCCTCATCATATGAAGACATGCTAGGCCTAAACTCCCATTTAGTCTAGCACAACATCATACTAGACCCTAGCATTAGACTAGTTAAGCACAAGGGGTACAAAATTAGACCTAATTTGGCCTTGGCAGTTTGTCATGAGATCTCAAAGCTCTACCAAGCTAGTTTTATTAGGGCTATCAATTATGTAGAATAAGTGTCCAACATGGTGGTAGTCCCTAAGAAAAATGGGATTATCTATATTTGCATTAATTTTCAAGACCTAAATAAAGGAACTATCAAAGATGACTTCCCTGTGCCTAGTATTGATCAACTACGGCTAGGCATGCCTTGTTGTCTTTTATAGATGAATTCTCAAGATATAACCAAATTAGGATCAACCCAGAGCATTAACTTAGCATGACCTTCATAACCCGTTGGGGTATCTTGCATTATACCATGATTTCCTTTGGCCTTAAGAATGTAGAAGCAACATACCATAGAGCTATGACCTATATCTTCAGTGATTACATGCTAGATCTACTTAATGATTAGGTAGATGACATAGCTATTAAGTCCAAGATGGAAAATGACCATGATAATGATGTAAACCTTATGCTTAAATGATGTCTTAAATACAAGCTTAGGCTCAATCCCAAGAAATATTTCTTTGATGTGAAGACTGGTAAGATGAAGCAGGGATACATGTCAATCTTGATAAGGTTAAGGCCATATCAAAATTAGTAGCGCCTACCAATCTTAAGAAGCTTCTAGGATTACAAGGAAGATTACAGTTTATTCATAGGTTTATTGCTAGGCTTATAAGTAAGTTATAATGCATGCAATACTTTCTTAAGAAAGGAGTTCACTATGAGTGGATGGTTCAATGTCAAGATGCCTTTGAAAACCTTTAGCAAGAGTTAACACAACTATTGACAATCTATCCTTGACAAGAGGGTAAACCATTTTACATTACCTTGTCATCTCTAACACATCCATTACTTCTCTACTCTATTAGAAATATGATGATGGAGCAAAAATGCATGTATGCTATCTTAGCCATGCGTTAGTTGCCCATGAGGCTTGATACACTAAAGTGAAGAAGTATTGTCTAGCACTAGTCTTTTCCTTAAAGAAGTGGAGATACTACCTCTTTAGAAGCCAAGTTAATGTAATTTACAAGGATAACATACTTAGAGTCATAATGACCAACATCTATGAAAGTAGTCATATAGCCCAATGGAAAGCAATAACTATGGAATTTGACCTTCATTAAATCTCTCAATCCTTAATGAAAGGTTAAGCTATAGCCATACAACTTGGAGTTTCACTTGTTGATGACCAAGTAGCCATGGATCCTAAATTCCCTAATGAACACATTAACATAGTTAGCCAAGTACCTAAGGATTATGAGGTAGTTGTGCACTTTAACAGAGCTTCAATTGCCCATGGGGATAGTGCCACTGCCATCATAACATTTCCTTCTAGTAAAATTCAATCCTTCACCTATCATTTTGAGTTTCCATGTACCAAAAACTTCATTCTAGTTGAAGGTTTGATTAAAGGGATGATGGAAGCTCATGGCTATTAGACTCTAAGTAATCAAAGGTGATTCAAAAATTGTGGTTAACTAAGTAATTAAGGTCTATGCATGTAAAGCTAAACACTTACAATCATACTATGACCTAGGAAAGTAGTTGTTACAGCAATTCAAAAATGTTGATATCCAGCATGTACCTTGAAATGAAAATGGCATAGCTGATGCAATTGCAATGTTAGCCCTTAGTGTGACACCAAATGTGTTTAGCAAGTTGCCCACCTTAACTATGGACTATGCTACTCCCATCACATAGAACACTAAGAATATCTTGGTGGTTCTCTTTCATACTACTCCCAAGGAGTGGTATGATGACATCAAATGTTAACTTATGCATGGCTAATCCTCACAAGGCCTGACTACTTCTCAAAAGGATGATGTACATAAGTGATTGAAGTAGTATGTCATCATAGGTGATAACACATGATGTCAATGATCCTATGATGACATACTCCTAAAGTTCTTAGGTAAAATCAAAGCTAGAACAATCCTAGAGGAGGTTCACAAGGGTGTTCATGGAAGACATATAAGACCTAGAGCTATGGTCACTAAGATTAGATGGTTAGGTTACTATTGGGCCCATATGGAAAATGACTACATGTAGAAGGTTAAGCGATGTGACACATGTCAATGATATAGCAACCTTATACATGTACCACCAAATGTGTTACATACCACTCAAATAACATGGTCATTGTAATGATGGGGGTTGGATATCATAGGATCCATAATACTTTACAAAGTGAGTTGAGGCTATTTCCCTAAGGAAGACTACATTCGAACAAGTGTGCAAGTTCATCCTAGGTAACATTGTAGCTCATTTTGGCATACCCATAGCCATAGTTATAGACAACGGACCATAATTTAGTAGTCAAGAAACAATAGATTTCTATCATGACCTAGGCATTAAGCATTCTTTCTCATCATCTTATTACCCTCAAGCCAATGGACAAGAAGAGGCAAGCAACAAGGCCATCATCAACTTACTCAAAAATATGCTCAATAGTAGTAAGCACAAATGGCATGATAGGCTTGTCCATGCACTATGGCATAAAAAATGACGTATCACAGGATAATGAATATGATCCCTTATAGCTTGGTTTATGATTATGAAGTGTTTTTACTTATTGAATTGGAGGTTCCTTCACTCTGAATAGCCTTGATCAATTTTATCAATGATGAATAGAACAAGGAGTTGTGGATAACAATCCTAGATTCAATGGAGGAGCAATGTATGTAGGTGCTTACTCACATCAAGTACTATCAATGAACGTGACTTGCTTCTCAAAGCCATCCATGAGCATGTAGAAAAATTCTCAGCCAACTAAGAAGGATCCTTCTTTGTTACTAGAGCCTATAAAAATAGTGCATTCAGAATAGCTGACATGGATGGGAATGAGTTGGCCAATCTAGTCAGTCATTCCTAGCTAAAGCCATACTATATGTAGTTGACAATCATTAGCAAGTGAGCCTACTTTCAATGGTCCACTATAACCTTAAACTAGCAACACAACTTGCTAGGGACTTAAATTGGAAACATAGCCTACTAGGGCCTTAAACTGGTACCGTGGCCTACCATAGCCTTAAACTAGCAACATTGGTGACCTAGGTAGCTTGGTTTTATCATCTCATGTGGCCTGTATGCATTGTAATGTTATAATACATAGTGGTGTTTTTTATTATTTGTTGGTGCCTCTCAGGTTAATCCTCCAAACACCAACAAAGAGGGGCCATTGAAAGACCATAGAAATTTTCATGTTATAGCCAATTTTCATCATGTAGCTTTTGCCCCATAAAACCCAAGGAAAAACTTCATTGTAAATGTGAAGATTGTAACCCATGGTGGGAAATTTCACATACTCTGTACTTGTAGAGCTAAAAAAATGTCTCGTAAGTGGTCAAATCCTTTTTCCCCAAGTGAAAAAAGTCACCTATTATCTATATTTGGGCTATGGTGGGGGGGAGGTGGGGGAGAGGGTAGGGGCAGCAGGGAAAGGGGTTAAAAATGCCTTTTGGAATGTTGAAAATGGTAATTTGATGGGTTTTACGAGGGGTAATACATGTTTTCTACATTGGAAATACTTGTAGGAGGTAGATCTCACCTATCCCTAGGAAGGAGAGATGGGGGATTTTCCCTCAGCTTGAGCATTTGTCCCTTGACATGAAGACTACATGCTCAGCTTAGAAACCTTCCCCCCTTAGCGTGGAATTTTCCCCCCAATGTAAAGGCTCCATCCTTAGCATGGAAGCCACAATAGTCAAATTTCAACACTTCATGCACTTCAACATTAACTAGCCACTTTAGCAAGCATAGTGGAGAGCTTAGTGTGGAAGATTCATCTCCAGCGTGGAAGGTGTGCCCCTGTAACTATTTATAGTAAACAAAATGGCCAAGGAGGGAGGAACTTACCACATATGGTAACCACCAAAATTTGAACACCCATCTTACCTAAATGAGATAGAAATTTGCAGCAATTTTATAGCTAGTTTGTAGCCATTGTGTAGCCAAATTACAACCAAGACATAGTCATTTTGTAGCACCATTATTGGTCTAAAACCTATAAAAACTAGCCTCAAATGCCATTGATAGGTTTCAATTTTTTAGCACTTGAATACATTGAGCATATATACATTTTCCAAGCAATAATTTCACACTTAGGACATTTTCAAGCACTCAAGGGCTTTGGCAATCTCCCACATTTTCATTCTCTTAAACCCTAGCATGGAAGCATTATCACATTGAGATTTGTGAATTTTTAGTATCAACACTACACTTCTAGGATTTCCAAACCCTAGTGTGGAGTAATCTAGCATCTAAATTTTCCACTTTTTGCATCCCCCAACAGTAGCCAATGTTGCAAATATGAGATTGCAATACTAGAGGTTTGATAGCATCGGGAGTGATAGGACATCTAAATCGTTTAGTTGACTGCATCGACTTCAATGGACCCTGAACCCTCATCCAAGTGAACCCCCTACATTTATCTAACTTATTCTTTATATTTTTTTTCAATAAATTTTTAATTTGTGGGTTTTGTATGCAAGATATATTTGTTTATTTTTTATGCATTATTCAATCTATTGATAATTTTTGCATTTCATTTCATTACATTATTTTTACAAACCCTCAAGTCCCTAGTTGATCTACTAAATCGACTAGGGCACCTCAAATCCCATTTTTTCATGGAGGCCCTAGGAATCTATGGTTGAAGACTACTATGCATCGAATCCATTGATCTTCATTCTAGTGATCAACTTTTCTAGTTGCAACAGCTGGAATCAATGTTTTATGGGTGGCAGAAAGGTTGTTAATAACTATATGATGTAATTATATATTACTAAAATTAGATAATGTAGTTAAATATTACTAAATTAGTTGGAGTATTAGTTGATGAATTAGTTGGAGAATTAATTGATGAAATAGAAAAATCTTTAATGATCAAGAAGATGTATATCAATTTGTCTTGTAATCAAAAATCATACAATAGAACAACATGGAGAATCAAAATATTGTTTCCACAAGGTGTATGATACCAATGAAGAGAAATGATTTAGAAGAGAATCCAAGAATGAGAATGAAAGTTGCAACATACACTGTGCTTGTAAGATCCTTAGTGATCAAGAAACAACATTCATTTATGTCCATGCCTTTTAGCAGAGTTACAAGATTTGGATGCTGATGTTTTATGCCTACAAGAGGTCTTGCCATTGGATTTTCTATATCAATTCCAACTAGACTTGGAAAAGATGGGATATATAGGTATTTACAAGCAAAAAGGTTCTTATGAAAGTTCTTCTTTTGAGCCATATAGATTAGCCTATTGTAGAAATCACAACATTGATGGGTGCACATATTTTATAAAGAAGTCAAGTTTGAATTGATACAAGGGTTTAAATGGAGTTTAGAAAATATGATTTTCAAAATTCCAGAACTTCAAGTGATGGAAAAGAGGGAATAATCAAGATTCCAAAAAAATCACATAGCCTTGGTAGTAATCCTAAAAATCCATCTATCAGGAAGATGTGTATGCATGGTTAACACACATTTAACTGCCAAATCAACATGTTCAGATGTTAGATTGTGTTAAGGAAAATACTTGATTAAGCAAATAGAAGAAAGTTTGAAGAATAAGTTAATCCTAAGTTATACAGATTTAGTTCCATTTATTCTTTGTGGAGATTTCAATGCAAAAGTTGGAAATAGTATCTATCAATTCTTAAAATATGGATATGTAGAGGAATCCTTAGAAGATGAACCTAATTTGAAGAAGATGTTTCTATTAATTCAACATAAAATTCCATTGGCTAGTGCATATTCTACTTATTTTGAATCTTTAGTAGATAAATCAAATTCAAGAATTCATGAACATATGATGTTGATGGATAGTATTCATCAAGAACCATAGTTTACCAATTACTCTACTATGATTAATGAGGATGGATCAACAATATTATTCATTGAGACCCTAGATTATATATGGTATGATGTTTGATTCTTCCAAGTTACTAAATTACTAGAGTTAATTTCTAAAGGAAAAGTTGAGAAAAGTCAAGATCAAGCCTTGCCATCCTAGACAAGACCATCCAATCATATATCACTTATGGAAAAATTACAATTACTCCCATCAGTTCATAAGGTTGATCAAGATTAGGAAGTACCTCAATCTACTTTTATTGATAAATGTTATTATTTTCTTTTGTTTAATTTATATTTTTAAATTATATTGGTAAAATGTCTAAGGTAATGGAAAGTTGGGAATAAAGAATTTGCCCTATCTTCACTTAGGTAACTAGGTTCAAGTTGCACTTTGTGTGACCTTGGTTTGGATTGGTGATTGGTGGTTGGTAGATCTTTAAAAATGAAGCAAGTATTAAGAAAGTAATACTTAATTTTCCATATATTTTTCTCACATATATTTTGTTTGTAGAAATAAGTAAGGAACAAATTTATGTTCAAAGGAGAAATTAAATTATTGGAGCATAGTTTCATGAACAATGCATTGGAGCTAGAAAAAAGATAGTAAACATGGACTCGTTCAAGGACAAACATAATCTAAGGGAGGTAGAATGTCATGTCCTCATTTCCAAATGATGTTGTTGCATAACGAAGATGGGGCCTCTTCATAACTAGTGTTATTATTATCGTAATAAGACCCAAAAGGATAGTTGTAATCAAGACATAAAAGGGTGCATTATAATCATGGACATATTTCTTCAGGTAACCTTTGGGGTTTTGACCTAAGGAATTTATACCTAAGCTTAGAGGTCATGTTAGGCATGGAGTGGCATAGCCAGTATAGGAAAGTCACAGAAGTTTGGTAAAGTGAAATAAGAAGTGAATTGGTCATTCCTTTTTGCTAGTAATAGGCCTAACTATGGGTAGTAGTGTTGGATTGCCTCTAATGGAATAGATGTTGAAGAAAGAAAACCCCAAGGAACATTCTCAAAGCATGATCCAGATACACTATTTCATATCAATAAAGCATGCTTTTCTTTCTCTTTCTACACTTTCCCTATTATTCCCTTTATACATAATGCCAAATGTTACATATATTTCACATTTGGAATATTTTGTTAGTATGCATAATGTCTAATATATCATATATTTGACATTTTCCATGACATTTAGGGATGGGATGTCACACTTGTGTTTTATGAAAGTGAGGTTAAAACCAATGCCTAGGATGATGAGACAATGAAGGCCTCTCTCTTCATAATAATAAGGGTGGGGCAATGCAAGGTACATAGGGTGATGTGGACAATGGGGTAGCCACTAATGTTATACCATATACTATTGTTGAACGTTTGGCTCTAATGGAATACATGCAACATCGACTTCTACTCTCAAATCTTTTAATGGATCTTAGGTTGTAGTAAAAGGCTTAATCTCTTTGGACTTTGTAGAAGGGGAAAAATTCCTCATAATAGCTAATTTCTTGGTGATAGAAGAGACACCAGGATTCAATCTCATCCTTGGGAGTCCTTAGCTAGCTTAGCTACGAGTTATTTTCTCACCCATCCACCAAGAAATTTACCTACCTTATGAGGGAGGTGAAATAATTATCCATGGTGATAGTGTGGTTCCCTTGGCAATCAACAATGTTGATGTAGAGAAGGGTTCAAAGTGGAGTTTTAGGAAGAAGCTTCTACTATTAATGATAAAGTCAAGAAGCTTAGTAGAGCAAAAGAGGCCAAAATTGACAATAATGGAATTATGGATACATCACAGGAAGATCTCCCATTCAACATGGTTAACAAGGAAAATAGAGAATACAAGATCATACAACGTAGACCATACACCTTTCCAAATCTTTTGAATATTAGTAAACAATTGCATAGTTGAAGTATGTTTCCCATTTTCTTACCCCTATGCCCATAACCCTGTAGCCTTCTTTTTTTTTCTTTTTTTCTTGCTTAGCTTAGTTTAGACATCATTTACATGCATCACTTTACGTTAACTTATTTTTACCTTGTTTTAACTTTATTTTGCATGTAGCCTATAGTTCATTCATGTTTACAATTCACCCTTTTACGCCTTGTCTATTTTAAAGCATCAAACATAAAAAATACCATAAAAATTTTAAGACTTGAAAAATCTATAAAAATATTAAAATGGAAAACTTATAAAAAATTTCCTTTCAATGCATGGCCTACCATGGCCTAAAATTAGCAAAGTGCATAGCCCACGAAGGCCTAAAATAAGCAAAACTATGGCTTGCCATGGCCTAAAATTGGCAATGCATTGCTTGCTAAGCCTTAAATTGGTGGCATACAAAGGCCAAAAAATGGTAACCCTTTTATGACCTATTTACAACCATTACACTGTAGTTCACATTTTATTTTCCTAGTTAATATGCATTTTAGTTTACAAAATATTTCCTATAACCACATGATTTAACCAATGTAGCCCAACATAGTCTCATAATATGAATGAAATGTAAAAAACATAAGATGCATAAAACTAGAAATGCTAGAACATATAAGGAAAATTAAATGTTTTAAAAATAATAATAATAACCAAAATGTCTGTAACCCACTGCCATAGTTACATAGTGTGACAAAAGTTCAAACATCATATAAGATAAATAGGAGTCTAATAGGCATGGCTACATTATGTAGCAATAACATAAAAAATAATAATAGTCTCATGATAACCAATGATTAAGACTAGTCACAACACCATAACATCAACAAAGAAAAAAACACCAAAAGCATCATTGAAACTTATGGAACTAAGGTACAATTGGAGGGGGAGAAGCATCTCCAACATGATCACCATTGGGTCATTGCTATCACCTAGTACTCGTATCAATCACAACAATAAAGCTCAAATTAGTAATTGATGAGATGCGATATCGCATGGGCCATGATATTACGTATGTGATATGGCGGTCATCATGATATTGCGTCATCCCCTGCGATATCGTGTACGCGATATCGCGGTCCGTCGTCAAATCTATAAATAAGAGGTGGCACTCCCCTTATTTCCCATCCTAGGCTTAAAGTAGGGAAACTCTGGTAGTTTGATCACTCCAGAGATAGAATATTTTCCATGTGCCCGCAGTAGGAGTCCCCAAGTGAACGGCTCTTTATTCGAGTAGCTTTGTACCTGAACGCAAGTTGTGTATGGAAATAAAGACGAGCTTTGTGGATAAAACTTGCAATACATGGATAGGTCTTCTTACATGTTATTTATTACCTGTTGTTAGTGCGGTACGAGTACGACTTGATTACAAGCATCTACGAATGTGTACGGCTAGTCAAGGAATCGACTGCTCGTCGCAACGCAGTATGAGTACGACTTGATTATGAGCATCTATGGATGTGTACAGCTAGNTGGTTAGCCAAGGAACAGATGCTTATCACACTTAGGCTAGTTAAGTGCCTCAGTACGACCACTTCGAGCANTGGGTGTGTATGGTTAGCCAAGGTACAGATGCTTATCACACTTAGGCTAGTTAAGTGCCTCAGTACGACCNGGGTGTGTATGGGAACGGATGCTGATGCTAGTTAATTTAGACTTAGATCCTTAGNTAGCCACAGTTGCATGTTCAAGGTGTGTATGATAAGTGGGAACGGATGCTGATGCTAGTTAATTTAGGCTTAGATCCTTAGTTAGAGTTAGTTAGTTTTCTCAACCCTTCACCCTTTAGCATAGGAGAAAAATCATAAAAGACTATAAAAATCATATACCTCGGACTTACTTAACCATAAACTGTGACAACAACAAGTAAGTCTGGGAAGACAACGAATGATTAACCCCAAGTGTTCCATGGGGCATTTAGGCATTTAGTCTACGGAGTTCGACTGGATCACGCATTTAGTCTGGGGCGTTTCGTATGGTTGAGTGTAGGGGTACCTTGCCACTCATCATTGGCACCGTTGNTGTTTCGTATGGTTGAGTGTAGGGGTACCTTGCCACTCATCATTGGCACCGTTGTCGGGGACTAAGTGTTTGTGCGCTGAATAGAGCATAAGGGATATCACTCACATTTTTGTGAGCCTTAATGAACCTTCGAGTTAATCAAGATAAAAAATTATAATGGTAAATTTAGCACACCGATAAAAATGCCTTCTTCTCAGAAGAGCAAATCACCACCTAAGGACCATACTAGAGATAGTTGGGAAGATAAAAAAACATAACCAAAATCAGCCAAGTCCTAAGTAGTANTGGGAAGATAAAAAAACATAACCAAAATCAGCCAAGTCCTAAGTAGTACAAGATAGTATATACTCATCCCGATGAGTATATTCCAAACTTTACTTTTATTCTCCATCAAGACAAACAGCTGCGATGGAGAGATTTGCAAGGTAACATCGTGTTACCCCCAGATCGATCAGTCCCTAACATGCTCAATAGTTATACTCTAAATACGTTGCAGAATATTTTGACATGAGGGATTANACTTGGTGCAGATTGGCATGCAAGAGTTATACTCTGAATACGTTGCAGAAGATTTTGACATGAGNAAAGCCCCACATGTCCTTAGCGAAATAGGAGATGAGAAACCCCTTATCACGTGTTCTTTAACAAATGACATTCCCCCTCCTAATGATGATGAGGAGGCTGGGTATCAGAACCTACAATCAACGATACATATCCCTGGTTCTGGTGCTCGTGAACACCAATTGTTCATAGAGGGAACAACCACTCTTGCTAAGGACGGGCACTTAGATTGTCACCATGATCGAGGCCGTAGCAACCGAAGAGAAGGTAAGAAACATTGTCATTGTGATGATTCCCCTTCTTCTTCCCCTTCTTCACATCACTCTCCCTCTCCTTCCACATCTGGGCATAGCCACCATGAACATAAGGGTGAGGATAAAAGTAAAAAGGACAAAAGACCTCGACGGGAAAGTTGAGAGAAATGACAAGGGCAAGGATGTAGGGAGAGTAGGGAACCACGTAGACATCATAGGTGTCATGAAAAAGATGATCATGACGAACCCCTACTCACAACCTGAAGTATGCTTGACATAACGGAGGCGGTTAGGATTCCCACAAGGCATTTAAAGGATAGTCGGATCAAACGATTAGACATGAACAATATCCCACGATTTGAAGGGGGATATAATGCTGATCTGCAAAATCATTTGCAGGCATTCCATGATGCCTGTGCCTTGCAGAATATAAACAGTGAGTGGCAAAAGCTTAAGTTGTTCCCAAGGACACTCACCCAAAGAAGCAAAGAGCTGGTACCGGTCCTTAGAACCGGAAATCATCAGGAGGTGGAGTACGATGCTATAATTGTTCAACAAAAAGTATCAAACGTACTCCAGAGTGTCCAATTTGCATAAGCAGATCCAAGGCTGGAAGCAAGGTCATCACAAACCCTTGGATGCTGCGATGGCCTGCTACTACACATTGTTACATCGTTGCCTGGGCCATTGGTATGCACAGCAGGATCAACTTCGCCACATCGTGGATGGGCTAAGGCATGAAACAAGATGAACCCTTGGAACTTATGCCCAACAGAGGCTTTCAAAACTTAGAGTCCATGAAGTGCAAAGCTTGTTGGAGCAAGTAGCAAATGAAGAAGGTGAGCTATGCAAAAGGGAAAGTATGAAGGAGTACAACCGCGATCCCTCCCTTCGAAAGAAGGAAGTGAAATTTTGTGATGAAGAGGATGAGTCACCAATCGAAGAGTTGGTGAACTGGAAAACCTTGCCGATCCAAAAATTAACAATAGAAATAGCAGCTAAGGTAGACAATGTATGGAGTTCCTTAGACTCTAAAATAGAAACCATCTTAAAAATTGTAGAAGAGTCTAAGGTAGAACAAAGTAGTGACAAAGGTAAGAAAAAGTGGAGAGATTTAAGCCCTGCACATAACAAGGGTAAGGGAAAAATCACTAACTCTGATGTGGCTATAGATTCTGATACAGACAATGACGGTGGATGTGAGATCTGCCATTATGACCATCCTAAGGGATGTTGCCTCATTATCTCACATCTACAAGAGTCTAAGGTGTATGCACTAAATCCAAGACTCAATCAATGGCAAACACCCCAAAGGTTGCCTTATCCACAAGGTAACCCAAGGTAGTTCCACCAAACACTAACGTATTATCCAAGTGGAACTCCACCACATTCCATCGGGCAGCATCAGCAGTGGCAATACCCATAGTCATGGGGGATGCCATCGCCGAAACAACAGTACCTTTACCGGCAACCTGATCCTTATGGATATTATGTGCAGCAGCCGATTTCTCCAAGTGACTCTATGGGTCACGCAACCCCCAACCATCACTACCAAGTTTGGGAGTACTTCAGAAGGATTCCTTCTCCTTCGGGAGACACTCCATACCCACACCATCCTCCTAATCCATCTGCACCTCTTCCACCACAAGTAGTTCCCATAACATCTCCTACTCCAACAATGCAAGGGAAACTTCCTCCTCAACCGCAGCAACGTCACACTGCGAGAGTTATAAATATCCAACCTGCTGTAGGTTCTGACAACTGTAAAAAGAGAAGATCTTACTTCAAAATCAAAAGCCCAGATAAACTCTCGCAACAACAAACAGTTGAGGCCATGTACATTCCTCCATCATCTAACACTTCGGAGCACCCTTCCGTCCAAAATCAGAGCCTAACGCATACGGTTATGTTAACGCATACTGTAACTAACTAGATCAAGGTAGGCCACCTTCCCAAGAAGCTAACTAACCCTGGGATTCCCTTAATTTATTTATAGATCATCGAAAATGAACCACATAGAGCTCTTCTTGACTCAGGTTCAGAGTCAATTTAATTTCACGAAAGATGTATCACGCCTGGAACCTGCACCAACTTAAGAAGAGCAACATTCAACTAGAGCTGGCAGACCAGTCCATCACCATTCCCTTGGGATTGGTGGAGGA
>MNCI01003515.1:659183-746636 GCA_015680685.1 Gnetum montanum
GGACGAGTTTTCATTCAGTCATGGAGGTATGATGAGATGCGATATCAGATGCAATATCATGGTCGTCGCGATATCGCATCCCATGCCATATCGCGTCATCCCCTGCAATATTGCGTACGCGATATCACGGTCCGCCGCCAAATCTATAAATAATAGGTGGCACTCCCCTTATTTCCCATCCTAGGCTTTAAGTAGGAAAACTCTAGCAGTTTGATCACTCCAGAGATAGAATATTTTCCATGTGCCCACAGTAGGAGTCCCCAAGTAAATGGCTCTTTATTCGAGTAGCTTTGTACCTGAACACAAGTTGTGTACGGCAATAAAGACGAGCCTTGTGGATAAACCTTGCAGTACATGGATAGGTTTTCTTACATGTTATTTATTACCTGTTGTTAGTGCAGTACAAGTATGACTTGATTATCTACGGATGTGTACGGCTAGTCAAGGAATCAGTTGCTCATCGCAACACGTTATGAGTACGACTTGATTACGAGCATCTACGGATGTGTATGGCTAGTCAAGGAATCGGCTGCTCATCATGATTAGGTTCTCTCACCCTCAACTTCTAGAACGTGGGATAAGTACAACTTGGTTACGAGCATCCATGGGTGTGTACGGTTAGCCAAGGAACAGATGCTTATCACACTTAGGCTAGTTAAGTGCCTCAGTATGACTACTTCGAGCACGTGCGTTACATGTGGTGATCCCAGTAATGATTAGCATTTGGTAGCCACAGTTGCATAGTTCAAGGTGTGTACGGTAAGTGGAACGGATGCTAACGCTAGTTAATTTAGACTTAGATCCTTAGTTAGAGTTAGTTAGTTTTCTCAACCCTTCATCCTTTAGAATAGGAGAAAAATCATAAAAGACTATAAAAATCATATACCCCAGACTTACTTAACCATACACCATGACAACAACAAGTAAGTCTAGGAAGACAACGAATGATTAACCCCAAGTGTTCCATGGGGCGTTTAGGCATTTAGTCTATGGAGCTCAACCGGATCGCGCGTGCTACGCTCATTTCGTATGGTTGAGTGTAGGGGTACCTCGCCACTCATCAGTAATCAACATAATTAAACTACAAACTAAACTAAACTAAAATATGCTAAAATAAAAGAAAATTAATTAAAAAAACAAACTAGAAAATATTTTAAGGAAATATCTTCTATGGGGAGGCTTTGAAGACCAACTTCTAGATGATGGAGAATATGGTCTTCAGTCATGTGGGTCCAATCCACTTTCCTAAGATTAATGTTAGTTAAGATGTTTCTCTCATCAATGTTAGTCCATGTAGGTTGCTCCTATGAAAATGTAGTGGTGGTAAACTCCCTAAAAGTGGTAGTGGCTTGAGGAGTTTGGGAATTATCTATCACCATAAAGCCTTCAAATAACTTTAAGGCATCTCCAACATTAATTCCCCTCACAAACAACTCTAGCTTATGCCTATCTATTGACTCCTCTTATAGCCCCTTGAGGTAGTTCTCTTATTGAGCCTTGTATTTTTTTTAGTGGTCCTTTTGTGCTTGGCCCCACTCAAGAACCCAAGCACAATAGTCCCTCCACTCCTTAAGCTTACAAGCCAATAAGTCCATTTATAGCTTTTGGTTCATAAGGCTTCTAGTAAGGAAACCTTGCAATGGATGGAATTCCAATATCGCAACCATTATATCTCCTTGGTTTGCAAGGAGTCTCTAGTATCCACTTCAGATTCTACAAACTCTTTGCAATTGTAGAGATATTTAATCTCCTCAACCTACTTTTTATTTTTCCATTCCAACAGTACAAATCATCCCCATAGGAGCTCATTGAAATGTTGGAATTTCCACAAAGTTCTAGTACAACTTTCATGGAACATTTTTTACTTTGGGTGGTAGGTTGGATAGTTCATTAGTTTCAATGACATGATTGGAATTCCATTCAACTTTGGACACTGTAAAAAATACAACAAATGTAAATACATAAAATTATTAAATAACTAATAATAAAATGATCAAAAAACCTTTTAAATAACTATGAACATATGATCATAAAAATCATATAAAACAAAAAAATGCATCAACAATAAAAAGAATTAAATGTAAAATAAGCTAAGGTTCTCACCAACATTGGGACCAATCTATTGTAATGGATAGAGCATGTCTTCAACCATCACACATATAAACTCTATTTTATCAAGAACCTCCACCCATGGTTTCATGTGAAATGTAGAGGTTGAAGTACTTGGTTGAGGTTCAAGAGTTACAGCAAGCATAATCATAGTCTAACGATTAAAACCAAGTTCAAACATGAAACTACAAAATGCAACATAGAAAAAAAATTCCTACGTACCTAAAAGATCATATGGGATGATAACGGGAGGTTTACCTTACTATGAGCCTTCAAATATGGTGTCAAGGACATCTAATGTGGCATTCGATAGCCCCTCATCCTGATGTTATTTTACTGCCTCCTCCTCTAGGCATTTTTTTTCTACCTCTGCTATTGCTACTTGGGCTGCTCATTCTTGTTGTTTACCTATAACAACAATGAAGACTAAATGCAGAATCACTTAGCATATTTTTGCCTAAGATAAAACAAAAACATGACCATCTAACATAAAACATAAATGCAAAATTAAATATAAATCAAATAAGAAAAATTTACCTAAAACTGCATGATGTGCCTAGTCAAGTCTAATAGTGAGCCTCATCTTTGAAAGATGCTCAACAATTGGTGTTATCTCCTCAACCATAGGCCTCTTCAACTTTTCTATAGCTATCCTATTAGCCTTAGCACATAACTCCTTGGCCTTAGCATTTCCATGGGAAACTTGTGGTTCAACTTCCATGTTATTAGGGGAAGGACAACACATACCATTAAAGTGGTTAGTGGACAATAATTCCCCACCATCTTCTACTAGGTTCTGAGCCTACATGGTTCGAAAAATGTGTTTCAACCAAGACTTAGAGAGTTGGGTTGGATCTTGACTTACCCATCGTCCATTCTTCTTCACCACTAGGAACTTCATGAACCTCCTTAAATATGTTGCAAAAAATGCAAAGTATATATGGAATATCATTTCAAGGTTATCTTAGAGTTTTAGGATCTTTCCTTGTAGCTTGGAAACCAAGTGAGTAGCCCATTTAAATTCAGTATCCTCAATGAGGACCTTTTTCATGATTCATGCTTGTTCAATACCCAAGATCTTCTTCTATGATAATAACTTTAGGAATGCCCAAGACCAGAATAATGGATATATCTCGTTCACCCTACAACTTGGGAATGGTCTAGAGAAAATCCAAAGTGGTTGTGATGAGATTTTAGCCATTCTTCCACTTTCTCTTAGTGGCCCACCTATTTCCCCAGTTTGGTGGCAACCTTCATGCCCTTAAAAGGAAAGCCAAAGAGGTCATTGAAGGTAGATTCATTGATGGCCAAGATGATAGGAAAACCATGGATGTGGGTGAAAAATTTCCTCACTTATTTATTAAATGAATCAATGACATTCACCATCTCTAGGATAGGGATGGTTAGGCTAGGAGCCATGAAAAGATTAAGTGAACTTGCACTAGCGATCCTTGCTTGGAGGTCTCTAGGTGTTTGGCTAGCCAATTAATGTTGCACTTAATCCACTTAGTCAAAGTTGAGGATAAGTGTCTCCTTGGCATGTCCTCAAGTGATCATAGCAATGGTGGAGGATGATGTAGCCCCTACAACATAACGAAAATAGCTCATTAGCTTTGGCATAGGAAGATCACATCAAACAAAATATATTAAATATAACAAATTAAAACAAAACTTATATCCACACTAATAAAACTAGTAAAATAATTAAATCCTAGATAGCCTAATAACTGTATAATCAGAAAATCTTGACATTGTGTAAAAACCAAACAAAATAAAAAAAAGTTTTACTTTGCTTGCTATGTGAAGGTAATGTGGGATCCTACAGGGTTTGCAAGTCTATGCACCAAAATCAAGGATACCCCATGAACTATGGGCCATGTTGTTAGCTAGGCATATGTGGTAGGCCTGAGAATAGTGTGAGGTATACTACCAAATTCATCCTTGAGCTGCTCCATCAATGTGAGCCTCACTACTTGGATTTTGGCAAAGACCTCTAGGGTCATTTAGGCTAATTGTAAGAGCTAGTTACTTTTGATCAATCCTTGGTTATTCACCTTATACCTACAAGCATGCAAACCCAAACAAAAATTGTTAAACCCATGTGGTCTAATGAAACCTATAGACAAACCAAAGAAAACTTAAAATTACATTTACCCTTCCAAATGATTAACAATGCCAGGAGGATTTTAGGACAAGGTGTTGACATGGTGACTAACTAGTAACATGTTGTTGGCATTGTACTAGGTAAATTTGGGCATATCCCAGATTTTGGACAACTTATGCTTGCCTCTAGTGTATATTCTATCGAAGTGGTCACCCTCCACATGGGTGTCAAGATTGTCAACTATGAATTTAATGATCAGGCTAGCAAAATGAGTTAGTAAGTCTCCATGATGACATTTTTTGTGTTTGACACCAAGTATGACCATACCATCACACTGAAGTGCTATAGCAAGAAGGCTAAGAACTCCTTGGTCCTTGGCCTAAACAAAAAGGAGTTGCAATTGAATACCATGTTAGTAGGTGAGGTGTTGGATCCTAGTGTGTGGATGCAACACAATAGTCCACCTAGCTTAATCACCACTAGGATTATCTTCAAGAAGGCCCTGCACAATCCAACAATGACCATTACAACCTTATATGACAATAAAAAATTTTTAACTAGTAGAGATAAATTATTGTCATAATGTTAACATTTTCATATAAACTAAATAACAAAATTCACAATCCTAAGCCCTTCAAACCAAAGCAAAACCAAAGTAAACTTTAACAAAAAAAAATAAACAAAAAACCAAATAGCCAATTAACACTGATGCAAATTTCATGGTGAATATAAACAAAAATTATTAAAAATATATTATGTAAAAAATTACAACCATGAGAATTATCCTGTACCAAAATCTAACCCACAATAACAATTACAAAATTCCAACTTAAATATAATGAAATTTTGACTAAAAATCCTAGTTTTTGGTGAAACAGCTATAGTAAAACTCTAGGAAGGCTAGATAAAAAATTTTAAAAAATTCAAAAGACTATTGGAAATCAACACATAACATGTAAATAACCACTAGGAGCCTAAACCATGCATAAAAAAATTCCAAAAGTGCACCAAAACTACCTATACAAGACTGGGAGGTTTGCAATTTTGACAACTAAAACTGCAATTGTACAAGATAGTTCACATGTACAAAAATTGACAAAAGTTTACTACAAATTTTTTTCTAAGTCTAGCCATTAAATATACATGAAATTCAACAAAAATTTAACATCAATGTTGCAATTTTAGGCTTGAAAAAAAATTTATACAACAACCTAGAACCATGTCAAAATTTTGCAAAAGAAACCTAAACTGTAGAAAAATTGCACAATAAAATTACTGGAAAAAATATGAATTTTTTTTTAAAATTCTAGCATAAATGCCAAACCCTCCCAAACAACCCTAAGTATTCCTAGGATTTTGGGATGTTGATAGAACATTTCATTCCATGTGTCAATGCTACCTAGTGTTATAGGGATAAAACAGTAAAAAAGCAAATAATCGTCATGCATTGACCTAGGGAAAAGTCATGAAAAATTAACTGTAAGTTAGAAATTAGTGGTTCAACACCATTTTGATTGGTAAACAATGAAGAATAGTCCCATGACCTTAGAAATAGAAAATTCTCTGATGTTTTCTTATAAAAAATAGAAAAGTGGCACTACTTTTTCCTACAAAATAGCAGAAAAGGCATAGAACAAGGAATAAAAATAATTCATAACCTAATATGACCAAGCCCTAGGACTAAAATAATCTAGTGAACACTTGGAAATAAATAGAATGCAACATTCAAACCATTCAAAACTAAAGACTATTTAACCTAAAAGCCTAACCAAGAGAAAACTCCTAGGTTCTAAGCTTGGAATATTAAAAAAAATGGCCAAGAAAGTGGCACTTGGCTATAATGCTAGATGAGTGTTCACTTGGTAGTAGCATCTACCTCTTCTGGGGCTAGGTTCTTACTTGTTGATGATCTCCTTTTTAACATCTCAAATAGGTTGGTGTAAAATAGCTTGTAATTCTCCTTCATCCTCCTTGCAAATGCATTTATCCTTGGCAAGTTTTGGTCAAACTATGCTAAACGTTGATGGGATTGAAGCCAAAATCAAGATGGAAGCTCTGATTCTATGCACTTCCTATTGGAGATGGCCTAGGAAAATTGATTTTGCTAAAATTATAATGTGGGTATTACTCCAAAATGTATGTGTTGGAAATCTACACACCTTGCCTGAAACACCCACACAACTTCCACATAACATCATGTTCACAATTGGAAAGTGGGAACTATGTTGGGTTAGTGGAAAAATTAATGTATTTTAACAATTTAAATTTTGATGGGCCCCAATAGATGCCTCCCAAATAAATATCAAAGATCATAATACACTAGGATTTAAGCCTTTCTACAAGAACTACTTTGGTATTAATTTCCAAATAAGCCTTAGAATGGGTCCTAAGCCTTAACCAATGCCAAAACTCACCTCCTAACCACCCACCCATAACATGTTAAATCTAATAAGCCCTCATAACAAAATAGAAGCTAGATGTTAACATTAAAATTGCCCAAGCACTAGAGGAAGGTCCAAACTCATATAAAATAATCTATTTTAGGAAACTACGTTGGCCAAGAGCACAACTATGCTAGCCAATGTAGTTCCATGGGGGATAGGAGTTCTCACCACTAATCAAGCTTCCAATTGACTTTGAAATAGCCATACCAAGACATAGACCATAGTCAAAGCATCTAGTAGCTTTGGAACCTTCTAAAATCTACCAAAAAATGCTAAAAATCATTTATTTTAGATGAACTACACTAGGGGACAGTAGAGCTATGCTAGCTACCATAGTCCTCGCATAGTTTACTAAGGTCTGAATCAAAAAAACCTCAAATAACCCTTAAAGTAACAAATTATAACCTTTACACCTCTCTAAAATCTTCGGTAACCCTGAAATGCTAAACAATAAAGAAAAAACAAGTTAAAACCCACTCCAACCTCAAAACTATGTTGTCCATGACTAAAACTATGCTAGCCAACATATTCCCAGTGTAGTTCTCCTCAGAAAATTCAAAAGTAACCTTGAAAGTGGCACATCCTAGCCTTCACATCTCCTTGGAGTATTTAGTAATCCTAAAATGCCAAGTAATGAAGTTAAAATAGGTTAAATATCACATGAACCTTGAAACTATGCTAAGGAAGACCTAGACTATGAACCTTTTGGTTTTGGTATGTTAAAAAATTAAGAAAATGGAAGACAATATTATTTATGTGTGTGTGTAGTTATTATGCTTGTAGGATAAGAACTTGGATTGAAACTTGGATTGTGAGAGGTTTTAGACAAGGAACGATGCATTCATCATGCAAGAGAAACTGAACAATGATGTTTTTAAGAAATAGAAGATGACTTGGTCGAATTGAAGGCTTCATAGATAAAGATTTCTTTGAGAAATAGTAGATGTCTTTCTTCAGGTAGAAACATCTTCCACCAAGAAAAGACATTTTCACAAAATGCAAGCTAGTTTTAGAAAGATGTGTCTCTTCAAAAAAATACATCTTCCAGAATCAAGACTTTAGAAAGACATCTTTCCTAGACAAAGACATCTTTCCATAATGGAAGGTAATTTTAGAGAGATGTCTCAGGCATGAGTAAGACATCTTTAATGACTATTAGTGACCAATGGCTAGCTATTGCATGAGTTTCAAGATGGATTTAGAAACATCACAACTATAATAATACTTTATGTGCATTGTGAATGAAGAAAAAATCCTGTTATGTAATCACTGTACAATCATTTGTAATCATTGAATTCATTGTTGCTCATCATTGTATTATCAATTTGGCATTGTAAAGTGTGTTGTACCTAAACATACAAGGATCAACAAACTAAGTTGCATTCATCCCTTGTAATTATTATTTGTTACCCTACAAGGTTGGTGTGCTTCTTGCAGGAAGATATCTTACTTGATCTTGTTAGGATCCTATAGGATTGAGTTGTTGGTGCTAAGGTACAACACTCTTGTGTAGAGCTCAAGATTGTAAAGATTGTGGAAACTTGGAAACCACATTTCAAAGCCTAATGAAGCCTTGCAAGGTTGAGTGATTGGTGCTGTAGTATAATGCTTTAGAGCAAGGCTTGAAGACTATATAGACTATGGATCCTTTAACCACATTTTGAAAGTAGTAAAGTCTAGAGGTGTGCTTACAATCTACCCTCCAAGTGTGGACTACCCAAGTTGGGAAACCACATTAAAATTCAGTGTGTGTGTATCTTTAAGTTATAAAATAAGAAATTTATTCATCCCCCTCCCCCCTTTCTAAGTTCAACAATCCTCAAGTGGTATTGAAGCCTGGTACTCTTGCTATCTACATCAATCTTCAAGAATGAACAAAGAAGGGACACTTGACATTATGAGAAGCCTAATAGACATTATCAACTACTGCACTCAATTCATTTGCCACATCTTTTATCAAGGTAAGTATATTATTTCCTTACTTACATTTAGAAAGATGGAGGACTATGCTTTTAAAGTTAACAAATTATGTGATTATCAAAATAACACTTTCTTTGAAGATAGATATGAGATATTTTGCCATAGCATTCTTTCTTTCCAAAATTTGTGCATTGAAATAAATGATGCTTTACATTCCAAGGAAATACAAATCAAAGTTCTTGATGATGAATGCTCTTACCTCAAAATGGAAAACTCATATCTTACGGTTGAGATTCAAAAACTAACAAGAATGTTTGAGTAGATGAACAAGAGCTCTATGGAGAAACCCAAGAATCAAAAATAAAATTTATCCAAGATTGGAAAATCTTCTAGACCAAAAAAGTTGAAATTATTTTCTTGTGGTAAATATGATCATTTTCAAGCTTATTTTTATCTTAGAATGCAACACCACTCTTGATTTTTGCAAAAATAGCCTAGAAAGAGAACCATGCAGGGTTGGAAAGAAAAAGAAGGAAAAATTGAAAAGAAATTGATCGCCCAAATTACCTTCTCTAATGACAATTCTAGCACATGGTATATTGATAGTGGGTGCTCAAGGCACATGATAGGTGAAAAATCCTAATTCACCCACTTCATGGAACAAAATTGTGGTACAATCACTTTTGGAGATGACATGGAAGCACCCATACTTGGTATTGGTACCATAGGAGGTAAAGTAAGGGATTACCCATAGTGAACAAAGTGGTTTTTATTGATGGGCTAAAACACAATCTTCTTAGTGTAAGTCAACTTTGTAACTCAAATTTTAATGTTACCTTTTCAAAAGAAAGTTGTAGAGTACAACATTTATCTATTGGAAATATTGTGATTAAAGGACCTAAAAAAGGAAATGTGTATACTACTATATTTGAAGATTCATCTAACCTTGAATCCAAGTGTTTAGTAAGTTATGTAGATGATACACATATTTGGCATAGGAAGTTGGGCCACATCAACAAGGAAATTCTCCAGACCTTGGTGACAAAAGAAATGGTGTGTGGTTTTCCTAAGCTTAAAGATTTCAACTTGAATACATGTGAAGCCTATGAAAAAGGAAGGAAAGCAAGGGTAATATTTTGTAAGAGAAATCATATTTCTACTACTCATCCCTTATACCTACTTCATATGGATGTAGTTGGTCCAATTCAAACTATTATTCTAGGAAAGAAAAGATATTTTGTGATCATTGTTGATGATTATTCTCACTTTGCTTGGGTTGCATTTTTATATCACAAAGATGAAGTGTTTGATCATTTTTTGAGAATTATCAATAAAATGTAGAAAGAAAAAGGATATGTTATTAAGATTATTAGAAATTATTATGGAGGTAAGTTTAAAAATGCAAAATTTGAATAATTTTGTCAAATGAATGACATTCTACATCAATTCTCTACTACAAGAACTCCTTAAGAAAATGGTGTAGCTGAATGAAAGAACATAATCTTAAACAAGATGGGAAGAACAATATTCAATGATCAGAGTCTTCCTTACCACTTCTTGGCTAAAGTTATCAACACTACCTGTTACGTGTCCAACAGAGTTCTGGTAGGAAGTTTCACTTCCAAAATCCCCTTAATAGCTTACTTTCATGTTTTTGGTTCAAATTGCTATATCCTAAATGATAAAGATACCTTGAGAAAGTTTGATGCAAATAATAATGAAGGAATTTTCTTAGGTTATTATCTAGTTAGTAGGTCATATAGAGTGTTCAAAAAAAGAACAAATATAATAGAGGAAACCATAAATGTCAAAATAGATAATTATAACATTACTTGTTCTCAACCTGATGAAGAAACTATTCCCATTCAAAAATTATCCAACCTAACTTTAGTACAAGATTATAAGAATTTAGTATCTAGTAGTGAATATGAAGATGAAGAAAATGACAATGATGATCAAGAGATATCCCCAACTCTACCAAAAATGCCAAAACTTAGCATAACTTGTTCTATTAAATATGTAATTAGAGAGGTTCAAGTTAGTGTTCATACTAGAAGTCAAATCAAAGAGATTTATGCATTTTTTGCATATCTCTCTTAACTTGAATCCAAAACCTTTAAGAAAGTTGAAAGAGAGGAAGGGTGGATTTTAGTTATGCAAGATGAACTTATTTAATTTACTAGAAATGATGTATGGGAATTAACACCTAGCCCACTAATAAACCTATTATTGGTATAAAATGGATCTTTAGAAACAAGATTGATGAAAATGGAAACTTCATAAAGTACAAGGATAACTTGGTTGCCGAAGGATACAACCAACAAAAAAAATAGACTTTGATGAAACTTTTGCTCCTATTGCTAGGCTAGAATATGTTAGACTTCTTCTTACTTATGCAAGTATCAAAAACATTAAGCTATATGAAATGGATGTCAAAAGTGTGTTCTTGAATGGAACCATATAAGAAGAAGTTTATATTGAACAACTTGAAGGATTTGTTGATTCCATCAAGACTAATTATGTCTACAAACATAATAAAGCTCTCTATCATCTTCAACAAGCTCTAAGCACATGGTATGAAATACTTTCTTAATAACTCATATCAAATGGGTTTAAAATAGGCAAAGCTGATGTTACATTGTTTATTAAAAGAGAAGGTAAATATCTTTTGATTTTTCAAATCTATGTTGATGATATTATTTTTAGTACTACTAGTGAAATTCTTTGCAAGAATTTTTTTGATCTCATGCAATCTAAATTTGAAATGAGCATGATGGGAGAACTCAAGAAATTTCTTGGATTTTAAATTTATTAAACAACTAATGGAACCTTCTTATGTCAAACCAAATATGTAAAAGATTTTCTACTTAAATACAGCTTGGCTGATGTTAAAGTTAAAGGTTCTCCAATGACTACAAATTCTAAAATTGTTAAAGATTATCAAGGTAAGCTAGTTCATCCCAAGCTTTATAGAGGTGTGATTGGTAGTCTACTTTATCTAACCACAAGTTGACTAGATATAGCTTTAAATGTAGGATTATGTGCTACTTAAAAGGTACTACTAATTGGGGCCTTTTGTATCCAAAGGATTTCTTCCTTGATCTTGCCAGTTATTGTGATGTAGATTAGGCTAGATGTTCTGATGATCATTGCAGCACAAGTGGAAATTTTTTCTTTTTGGGAAGAAGTCTTATTTTTCATACAATCAAGAAGCAAAACTCTATAGCTATTTCAACCATAGAAGTTGAATATATCTCTACTAGTAGTTTTTGTGCTCAATTACTTTGATTTGGGAGTAAATGTCGACTCAACTCCCATCTACTATGATAACAAGAGCATCATCAACATGACAAAGAATCCAATCCAACATTCTTGTACAAAACATATTGAGACTTATCATCATTTCATATGGGAGCATACACAACATGGTCATGTTAGAATAGATTTCATTGGAATCGAGAGTCAACTAGTTGATACCTTCAAAAAACCCCTATATGAACATCTATTAACATCGCTATGCAAGGATATGGGCATAGGACGTTGTCATATCATGTGAGTCTTTTCATTATTTCTATTATTACTCCACATAAAAAAAAACCAAACAAAAATAACAAATCCAAAACACCAAAAACATTTTCTTTTCTCTATGCATCTATTTAGGGGGAGTTTGCTTTACCTTTTTGGTTATGTCCAAAATGGGGGAGAAGTAGCTAGCTAAAATATGTTATTATTGTGTTTTTATTAGTGGGATAGGACTAACCCATTTTCTTAAGTTTTGGACATTACCAAAATGGGGGGGATTATGGACCTTTTGGTTTTGGTATGTTAAAATGTTAAGAAAAATGAAAGACAAGGTTATTTGTATGTGTCCATAGTTATTATGCTTGTAAGATAAGAACTTGGATTGAGACTTGGATTGTGCAAGGTTTTAGACAAGGAATGATGCATTCATCATGTAAGAGAAAGTGAACACACACATCTTTAAGAAACAAAAGATGACTTGGAAGAATTGAAGGCTTCATAGACAAAGTCATCTTTAAGAAACAAAAAATGCCTTTCTTTAGGTAAAGATGTCTTCCACCAAGAAAAGATGTCTTCACAGAATGTAGATTACTTTCAAAAAGATGTTTTTCTCTAGATAAAGATGTCTTCCATCAAGGAAATATGTATTCCATCAAGAAAATATGTCTTCCAAAATGAAGACTTCAGAAATACATCTTTCCCAAACAAAGACATCTTTCTAGAATGGAAGAAAATTTTAGAGAGACGTCTCAGGCACGAGTAAGAAATCTTTCATGATTGTTAGTGATTGTTGGCTAGTTGTTACATGAGATTCAAGGTGGATTTAGAAACCCAACTATAAGAAGGCTTCATGTGCATTGGAAAATGAAGAGAAAACTTGTTGTGTAATCATTGTATAATCATTTGTAATCATTGAATTCTTTGTTGCTCCTCATTGTATTTTCATTTTGGCATTGTAAAATGTGTTGCACCTAAATGTACAAGGATCACCCAACTAAGTTGCATTCATCCCTTGTAATTTTTCTTCATTTTTTTCCTATGGGATTAATGTGCTTCTTATGAGAAGACATCTTACTTGAGCTTGTTAAGATCCTCTGGGATTGAGTTGTTGGTGCTAAGAAAGGTTTTGGAAGCCTAGAAACCATATTTCCATGTTTGATGAGACCTTAAGAGGTTGAGTGATTGGTGCTATGGTACAACACTCTAGAGTGGGGCTAGGGTGTTGACTCTTCAACCACATTTTCAAAGAAATAAAGTCCAAAGGTGTGCTTGTGATCTACTCTTTGAGTGTGGGCTATCCAACTTGGGGAACCATGTTAAGATTTAGTGTGTGTATATTTTTAGGTTATAAATTAGGGAACTTATTCATCCTCCCCCACCTTTTCTAAGTTCAACGATCCTTACAAACTACATTGGCTAGCATAGTCCTAGCATAGTTCTCTTTAAAAGTTTTAAAAATAAGTCATTAACATGTCAAATTAACCTCTAGATGCATCATCCTAATCCCAAAACCATGCCATAGCCTTTGGAAAATAAGTCGAAAATAGCTAGAATTCATAATCTTCCTTAGGACCACATTAAGACTATGTTGGCCAGTGTAGTTTAGGGGGATGGCCATATCAAAACTCCAAAAACCTTCAAAATTAATAATTTTAAGCCTAAACCCTAGCCATGGACATTAGTAATCATAGGAACATAAAAGCCTAGTTGATTCATCACAAATCCTAACCAAAAGTTAAGATTCATGTGCAACTACATTAGGGCAGATAAGGACTACACTAGCCAACATAGTCCCAACATAGTTCTAGTTTCAAAGATTGTTTACTTTCACCAGAATACTCTAAATGGCCTAAAAATTGATTGGGTAAGTCTAGAACCTCGAAACCTTGAAGCCTGCTACTATTTGGCCATGTTTTGACCATGAAAAGATCGCATTTTGTCCAACTATGTTGGGGCCATCTTGAACTATGCTAGCTAGTGTAGTTTTAGGGGGGATGGTTCCAAACTTCATTTTCATTAGCATGTTATGGCCTCAGAATGGCTAATCTACAACCTTGATACTCCTACATTGTCCTAGAAAGATGATGGAACATAAATTTCAACCCTAAGACATCACGAATCCAGTTTTTCCATGAAGCTACGTTAGAGCCACACTAGCTAGCATAGTCATAATGTATTCCTTAGTTCTTGATAGCATTTGTGGATCTGAGAGGACTAAAATGATGTCAAAGTTTACCAATCTCCATATACAATCCACTATGCTATTAATTCAAACCTTTAGAAATTTAAAAACTAGCCATAATAAACCCTAAAATCATAAGCAAGAACCATGTTATGGCTTACCAAAGGCACATTGGCCAGCATAGTTCCAACATGGCTCCAGTGTAGTTGCAAAAAGGGATTTCATTTTTGCCTTCAAATAGCCTTAAAATGGCCTTCCAAAGTGTTCAAACTTTTCCATCAACGTTGTAGCCTCCCACCATGGCCTGCTAAGTCTTAAAACTAGCAAAATCTAACCCTGATTGACTAATATTGATCTTGTTTTACCCCCATGTTTTCCACCTTGACTAGTTTTGACCTTCCATTGCGTTTCAACTTGTTTTGACCTTGTTGCCAATTATTGACCTTTATTGCTAAATAATTTGATGTCATTTGGCCTTATTTTCATCATTTTAGCATCATTTAGTTCTAATTTCACCAAATATTTTTATAATTTAGCATCGTTTGACCTAGTTTAACATCAGTTGATACCATTAAGCACTAACATGACCTTGTTTGACCATCTAGAACATCATTTGTTTGGATTTGACCATCATTTGGGCTTCATTCAACTTTATTCCATGTTAGTTGGCCTATAGTTTACCTTATTTACCTTATCTTTCTCTTTTGTCACCTTTGTTAACCATGATTTGACCTTGTTCAACATCATCTAATGGGGTTTGATCATCAAGAGGTCATCATTTGGCCTTTATGTTGATTCATTCTATGCTATTTGGCCTTCTGTGTATGTTATCCACCTTGACTCCCATCTCATAGTCTCCATTAACCTTACTTTAACCTTGATTAACATCACTAAAGGGAGTTTGACCATCATTTGGCCCTTATTTGATTTCATTTTATCATCATTTAACCTTCCTGTGACCTTATTTCACATTATTTAGCCTTTTTCTCATCCTATTTGTTTTATCCTACCTCTTATAACCTTTAGTGGCCTTGTTTGAACCCTGTTTAACCATTGATGAAATATGTTTTGGCTTATCCAAGCATTATTACTAGAGCATTTTACTTTATTTTGGAATTATTTGCTCATTTTAACACATAGGTTCCACTTAATGTGCTTATGTTTGATATGTAGGATTTGAGCATGGACACTTGGAAGTAAATCAGTTTACCTTTGAGCCTAACTAGACCTCATGGTGATGTTGAATAATTCATTGATCTTAACTACCTAGATCCTAAGCCTGAGAGCCTAGTTGACTACATAGCCTCGATAGAGAAAGCTCTTAAGTGGCTAGAAAACCTAATTAAAACCCTTAACCTTGAGGCTAGAGACATTACTGAAGACTCTCTAGTTGAGGTTCCTGTTACAACACATAGTGGTAAGGAGAAAACAATGAAACTAAGTTCCTCACTAGAACCTCAATAGGCTCAAGACATCACCAAGGTCCTTCGAGACAACATTAAGGGCTTTACCTAGTCATATGAAGATATGCTAGGTCTTGACCCATGTCTAGTGCAACATAACATCATACTCAACCCTAGTATCAAGCCAATTAAGTAAAACCTTCACAAGATTAGACTAGATTTGGTACTAGCAATTCGTGATGAACTCATGAAACTATACCAAGTTGATTTCATTTGAGCCATCAATTACATAGATTGGGTGTCTAACTTAGTGCTAATCTCTAAGAAAAACAAAAGTATACCTATCTATATTGATTTTTATGGCATGCATAAGGAAACTATCAAAGATGACTCTCCTTTTCCTAGTATTGACCAACTTATCAATACTACGACTGGACATGCCTTGTTATCCTTCATGGATGGGTTCTCAAGATACAACCAAGTTAGGATTAACCTAGAGCATCAACTATGTACAACCTTCATGATCCCTTGAGAAACCTTTTACTATACCATGATGTCCTTTGGTTTAAAGAATGCAAGCGCAACTTATCAACAATCCATGATGTATATGTTTAGTGATTATATGCTAAGATTGCTTAATAACTACATGGACTATATAGGTATTAAATTCAAAATGGTCAATGACCATGCACATGACCTTAACCTTGTGTTAAAACGATGTCTCAAATATGAGCTTTGGCTTAATCCTAAGAAGTGTGGCTTTGGTGTTATAATTGATAAGATGCTTGGCTTTGTAGTATTCGAAGTAGGAATACATGTCAATATTGATAAGGTTAAGGACATATCCAACTTAGTAACACCAACTAACCTTAAGGAGATTTGGGGATTGCAACATAGATTACAATTTATTTGTAGGTTCATCACCAAACTTATAGATAAGTTACAACCAACACAAAATTTGCTTAAGGGGTTCACTATGAGTGGATGAATCATTGCCAAGAAGCCTTTGAAAACCTTAAGTAGAAGTTAGCACAACTACCCTTGATCTATCCACCACAAAAGGATAAACCTTTTTACATCTACCTTGTTATCTCTAACATGTCCATTATCTCTCTACTTTGTTAGAAATGAGATGATGAAGCCAAGTTACCTGTATACTACCTCACCATGCCTTGATTGCCTATGAGACTTGATACATTAACGTGAAGAAGTATTGTCTAGCCATAGTCTTCTCATTGAAGAAGTGGAGATACTACCTCTTTAGGAGCCAAGTTAATGTCATTTTCAAGGATAATGCACTTAGAGTTATAATGACCAATATCTATTAAATTAGCCATATAGCCCATTGGAAAGCCATAACACCTAAGTTTGACCTCCATTATGTCTCTCAAGCCTCAACCAAAGGCCAAGCTATAGTCACATAACTTACCATTTCCATAGTAAAAGACCATGCAACCATTGAACCTGAATTTTCATGATGAACATGTTAATATTGTTAGCAAAGTACCCAAGGACTATTGTAACGACCAAAAATCTCAATGGCTGGAATCACTAAGGGGTCAACAGATGCATAACCTTAACCCCACCTTCGCATAAGGGCCTTATTGAAAAATAGAGGCAAAGCATCCTAAACAGTCTTGTCGATTAGATAGGGACTTTGTTAATTGCAACCAACATAGTGGGTGCAACTGAGGAATGGTGTGGTTAGCCAAAATGCAAGTGAAAACAACAAGAAAATGGTGCTAAGGGTCAAAGTGGTGTTTCATGGTGCTAAGTGTAAAGCGTAGCCACAGAATGAGGGTGAGCAAGTGTAGCCAAGGATCTCAACCAAAATAAGGATGTCAACTAGCAAAGACTACTGCCCAAGCGTAGTATAGTATAATGATGCATGAAAAAGTACAAAAAGATGTAAGAATAATGCAAGAAAATGCTAGAAACAGAGAGAGAAATGGAACACCACCCCAAATGGAAATGTAGCTAACTCCAAAAAGGTTTTAGAAGGTACACAGTGTACAACAGGCATAGTGGAAGCATAGTCATAGTCTCGGTGATGTCGGGACATGAAGTTTAGTGCTCATCATCATGAACCATGTTTGCCAGGTTAGCCATCGTTATGTACCATGCATGTTTTGTAGGTCTATAATAGGGCTGCAATGGGGTCATGGTGTACCATGCAGTGCAGGGCTGCAATAGGGCCATGGTATGTTGTGTGGTGTAGGGATGCCTCTCTACCGATGTGGTGTGCTCTAGGTCTTGTTTTTCCATGGAGCTAAGTGTCAAGATGCCAAGATGCCAAATGCCAAATGAAAGTGCCAACTACCTGTAGCATTCGAAATCGTCGGTCTCTGGCTAGAAGGAAATAGAAATCGGGGGATCACCGAACACGCACAAAAGACCCTACCTTCGTTTGAGGGCAAGCTAGAATTGACGAAGGTAGAGTACCTTGAGTGGTCCGCACGCGGATCAGGCAAGGATTTCCCCAAACGTACACTGAAGTGCTATACGCTGGGTTATATGTAAATAGCGTAACTGATGTAAAATGAGAGGTAAATGATGTAACTGATGTAAACGGAGCGTAAACATACCAGAGCGTAAACAACAAACATGCAACAATTAAATGGAAAACTGTAATAGATTTTAGGAAGAAAATGTAGCAATATTATTGTAGAGTGAGAGTTACAATGCACCGATCTAACGTAGTTGTGGCTTTCACACAAGGCGGACAAATAGCCCCGATGGATGCAGGGATGACTGAGTGCTGGTTCAAACTGTAGACACAGTGTAGAGGCTATATGCTCAGCGTACAAGGTTGAGGTCCAGCGTACAAGGTTCTTTGCTCTGGTTCTTAGCGTCTCTGTTTTTCTCTCTGGTTTTCTCAAATTTTCCAACCCTGATCTAATGAAAAATTGGGGTTTTTATACAGGTTTCGACGTTAGACTCGGGTTGGGTGACACATGGTGCATTGACCGGGCTCGAAAGAATAAAATTTACAAGTGTACAACATGTTACATCTGTTGGGCATATACGCCCAGCGTCTACGTTGTATCAGGCGGGCGTAGACTCTGGGCGTATACGCTGGATGTACTGAGCGTATACGCTGGGCGTATACTGGGTGTACAGGATGTACATGCTCAGTGTACAGACTCCAGGATGCATGANCGCATACGCTGGGTCGTATACGCTATGGATGCTAGAATTGAGCGTATATGCTAAGAATGTGAACTTGGATGTATACGCTAGGTGTATACGCTGAAAACGCATACTTAGTGAAAACTAAGTATGTTGCACTCTGAAATTGCCATTTCTGATAGCGGATGTTGTCGTGGTCATCGGCGGGTCCCAAGGAACTACTCCTCGTTGAGTTCGACTCCACTTGAAGGTGTCTGTGGGGCCCTCAAGCTTTAGTCATGTTGGGGAACATCATGACTTAGCTCGATTCTGATCGGGAAAGTACTAAGCTCAGAATTTTGTGGTGTTTCATTGGCCCCTCTTTGTTAACGCTTGGAGGAATCGACCCGAGAAGCGTTGACAAAGAAGTGCAAAACACCACAAGCAGTCTGATAGAGACTTTGTCTTTTGCCACCTGACTAGACATCATCGCACTCTGTTCAGTAGCACATGGGATTGTGGAAAATAGAATTTTTATTTGAAGGAAAACTGTGGGGATTCGGGAGGAATCAAGGTTGTGCATAGTGAAAGGGATGTTCTGGTGTGTATGAAGGTCATGCTGATCCATGTCAATAGCCATTGTTTGACAGACTCAGAATCAAGACATGAGATGTGCGTCCTTTGGTGAAACAAGACTCTTGGTTAGTATCCGAGAGGACTTGTTGGCAAAACCAAAGCCATGTGATGATGTGTTGCATTCCTTGGAGGAATAGGGCCCTTGTTTAGTGTTTTAGGGGGAGCCTATTGGCAGAGAGCCAAAGCCATGCAATGGGATGTTTCTTGATTATTTTAAACATGAGCATTTTCTTTTGAGACAACTACCATCCCGTCGTGTGTTTTATGCGGGAGGTGACAACGCTTTTTTTTTTGTTCTTCTGCTTATGCTTAAATGCCATGTTGTGGGTTGCAGCCGCTTAGGAGTGGTGTGATATGCAATGGTATGTTCGATGTTTCAGACTATACTGGATGTGTTCAGGATGTAACCAAGTATAAGGTGTTGAGGGATAGGTGGGGTATGAAACGAGGGATGTACTAGTGAATGCCTTGATTAGTCTTGTCATGTGCGCTATGAACAATGTCTCACCTTGCTGCTTATGACGAAGTGCATTCTTATGTGAACACCTCTGAGTGTCATCCTGCAAACATAACTCCAAGAAGACAAAAAAACCATGAGTGCGTAAGCAAGCTTAGACTTAAACAGCTACTGACAAAAAAAAGGCATCAGATGAGATTTCAGGCACTGTATATGAATGGTAGCAATGTTGTTAGGATCGACCGATGGCGAGCGATGTAGCGATTCTGATGAAGTTTGAATGCAGCCATAGATTGAAGACCCAGAGATGAACTTGCCAGTTTATAGTCTTAGCGGACTATCATCGGTTAGTTTTATGTCATAACCCGTTGGACATTGCCCATTTTAGCGTCGTGGCGGATGGTACATTGCCTGTTTCTAGTCTTGGCAGACCGTGAAGAGGCAAACCAGTTTATAGTCTTAGCGGACTCCAGCAAGTGGGACTATGGCAGTTTACTGTCATACCAGATGGGTGCTAGTTTATTGTCATTGCAAACACTATGTAGTATCGGTTTATCATCATGATGCTAGGACGAGCTGTGGTATCAGTTTTAAGTCATGATTCCAGGACTGTTCTGTGGTATCAGTTTACCGTCATGATTCTAGGACGAGCTGTGGTATCAGTTTATAGTCATGATGCCAGGACTCACACGTACCTGAGCCTGTACTCAAATATGGAATGGTTTCATGAACAAGTGATTGGTCATATTTGCAAGCTCATGCCCTTCCATATCAGCTAACTTGAATGCTCCGTTGTCGGATGCTTTGGTGACCAAGTAGGGCCCTTCCCAGTGGGCTGAGAATTTGTCCGGGTGTTCCCGAATGGCCTTAAGTACAAGTTCACCTTCTTTGATGGAGTTCTTATGAATGTCGTGCTGATGGCGTTGCCGTTGTTGTTTTTGGTACCATTCGATCTGATCGAGTGCACGTATGTGTTCCTCCTCCACCGAGTCCAGGTCAATGATGCGCAGGTCATTATTTTGCCTTTTGTCAAGGAGTTTGGAAAGTGTGATCCTTAAAGATGGTACCTGTAATTCCAGAGGTAAAACAGCTTCTGAACCATAAACAAGACTATATGGCATTTTACTTGTTGAAGTTCGATGCATCGTGCGATATGCCCATAGTGCGTATACCAGTTGTTCGTGCCATCTTCTCTTGCTTCAGGTAAGCATCTTTTTAAGTATTGTAATGATGGTGTTATTTGTGGCCTCTGCTTGCCCATTACTCTGAGGGTAGTAAGGGGATGAAAATAAGTTTTTGATCCCCAGACTTTCACAGAAAGTTTTGGTTTCGGCACTGCTGAATTGTGGCCTGTTATAAGTCATGATGGTCATGGGGATGCCAAAACGGGTCACAATGTTTTCAAGGATGAAGTTGCATACGTGTTTAGATGTGGTTTTTCAAAGGGGAACAGCTTCTACCCACTTTGTGATATACTCTATCGCGGTTATGATGAAACTATGCCCTGCAGAAGATGAGGGTGTTATTGGTCTGATAAGGTCCAACCCCCACTTTTGAAAGGACCACGTGATTTGCGCTGTATGCAACTCATTTGGTGGGACATGGATTAGATTACTATGTCTTTGACAGGTACTGCATGTTTTAGCCTTGGAGAGACAATCATACTCCATGTGTGGCCAATAATAGCCTAAGCATCTTACCTTTGTTGCCATTGCTTTAGGTGCTATATGTCCTCCGCATAGCCCGTCGTGTACTTACTCAATGATTGTCTGGGCATCGGTGCTACTAACGCATGTTAGCAATATGCCTTCGTAGGATCAATGACACAAGGTGTCTCCTACTAGTGCATATTACTTAGAACGCTTTCGTACCGCTTCTTTTTGTGCATTCGTTAAGTGTTGCGGCGTTTCACCATGTAGAAGGTACTCTTTTATGTTGTCATACCATTCTATCGCGTGTATTGTACTAATGGATGCAATTGGCAATGTATCAAGCGTATCGGTTATGGGTTTCGCATAGCTGATTATGGAGCTTGGAAACATGTGGAACATGTCAAGGGATATGTTTAATGCTAATGTGGCCAGTGCGTCTGCGATGGTATTGTCGTTTCTTGAGACATGTTGCACATCCATGTTTTCAAATCGTTTGATTAAATGTTTGGCTAAGTCACAGTATGGTTGTAAATGTTGCGCTTTGCATGTATAAATGTCTGTGACTTGGTTTAAAACCATTTGTGAGTCTCCCCTGACCACAAGTCGTGTGATGTCTAAAGCTAGTGCTGTTGTAACACCTCTAAGGAGACCTTCGTACTCTGCTATGTTGTTGGTACAGTGAAAATTGAAATGATAAGCAAAGGGTTGGATCTCCCCGGAGGGATAAGTGATGACGACAGCAGCACTTCCTCCTCAAGAGGTAGATGCTCCATCAAAGTTCAAAACAGCTTTGTAATCATTGGGTACGATGGCTATTGCACTTACATTTTCGTCGGGGAATTCTGGCTCTATCATTGCTTGATTGTGCATTGGCGATGCGGTCATTTGATTTGCTATGGCTTGACCCTTAACTGATGATTGCGCTATGTAGTGTAGGTCAAACTCAGCTATCATGAATTTCCAACGGGCTATTCTACTTATCTCATAAATGTTTCCTGTGATGGCTCTGAGCACATTATCTTTGCAGATTATTTTAACTTGATTATGGAAGAGGTAATGTCACNACTGCTTTAATATTTTCAAATGCTTCTTGGCACTGTAGAGTCCATTGAAAATGAACGTTCTTGCGTAGCAAGTGGTTCATAGGTTTCAACTTATCTGTTAGTTTTTCTATGAAACGTCTGATGAACTGTAATCTACCTTGTAGACCTCGAAGTTCGGTAAGGTTGCGAGGTGGTTTTAAGTTTGTTATGGCCTTAACCTTATCGGGGTCTACTTGTATCCCTACTTCTGAGGCTATGAATCCAAGCATTTTTCCTATCTTGACTCTGAAGACACATTTCTTTGGGTTAAGTCTCAGTTCATATTTTAAACAATGCTTTAGTACTAGGTCAAGACCTTGTACATGTTGTTCTGATGTCTTTGATTTAATGACAATGTCGTCCATGTAGTCGTTGAGCGAGTGTAACATGTAATCACTAAAAATGAATGTCATCGCCCTTTGATATGTGGCCCCAGTGTTCTTGAGATCAAAGGTCATCATTGTGTAACAAAAGGTTCCCCATGGTGTCATGAAGGTAGTCCGGAGCTGATGCTCCAGGTTAATGCGTATTTGGTTGTATCCTGAGAAGCCATCCATAAAAGATAGCAGGGCGTGCCTAGCGGTTGAGTCAACAAGTTGATTGATGCTGGGTAGAGGAAAATCATCTTTTATGGTCGCAACGTTTAGATCTCGGAAGTTAATGCATAAGCGCATGCTTTCGTTCTTCTTCGAGACTATGACCATGTTGGATACCCAATCGGCGTAATCGACAGCCTGAATGCAACCAGCCTAATAAAGTTTGGTGATCTCATTACGAATTGCCAATGCTACCTCAGGCTTAACCTTTCATGCCTTTTGTTTTACTGGCCTCAATTTTAGATCAAGGATAATGTTGTGTTGGACGATTCGAGGGTCTAACCCGGGCATGTCGGTGTAAGACCAAGCGAATGCTTTCATGTTGTTTCGAAGCACATCTTCTATGTTTTTGGCCAGTTGAGGTTGCAGTAATGTACTTAACTTTAATATTTTGGTTTCACCATCAGGCATAACGATGGGGGTTTCGGTCAACGGGTCTTCGGTGATGTTTTCAGCTTCTATGTCAAGAGATTTTATCATACCTTTGTGGTTATCTAGTGTTTGTTGTGCCAAGGCTATGAGTGTGTCTTCCATTGATGTATCTAAGCTGATGGAGTTTATGTTGATTTCTCTTATGATTTTTCCATATGATCCATCGATGATTAACGGTGCAGATAAATGCTAACAATCCATCGGGCTTACTGCTGCCAATAAACAGATAGCAGAATGAGCTAATAGGTATTGTTTCATGTTCTTGGCAACTTAAATCGTGTGTACATGCATGATGGTGGTTTATCGTCACACCGAGATGCATGGTAGTTTAAGGCCATACTGGGCCGTCATGGCAGTTTAAGGCCATACCGGGCTGGATGTGGTAGTTTAAGGCCTTACTAGGCTGAATGTGATCCATAGGTGGTAGTTTAAGGCCTTACCGGGCCGCCATGGTAGTTTGAGGCCATACCGGGCTGTCATGGCAATTTAAGGCCATACCAGGCCGAATGTGATTCGCAAAATTTGCATGGAAGAGTCTGCGCCAAAATGTTCAATGTGGACTTCTGAAGTTGGTTTACAAGAGAATCAGGATGTGGTAATATTTGTTTTGTTTTATATATATATTTTTGTTTTTTATTTTTGAACAAATTTAATTGAAATGAGTGATAATAAAATAAAATAAACTAAAATGTAAGGCAACGGCGGTGGCACTATAAATAGTGCAGGGGCGTCATTTGGAGACACCGTGAACCTTGAAGCGAACCGAGCATGAGCGTAAGCGTAAACCTCAGTGTAAGCGTAGAGACTTGGCATAAGCGTAGACGACGAAACCCTAGCGTAAACCTCCAACTCTGGCGTAAGCATAAATTTTCAACTCCGACGTAGAGGCTCAGCATGAGCGTAGAGGTTCAAGCGTCGGCGTAGAGACTCAGACCCCAGCATAGAGGCTCAACGTAGGCATGAGCAGTTTCGATCCTCAGCATAAACCTATCGAACCCAACGTAAAGGATGTCGAAATGGGCAAGGGCAAGGAGGTTGAAGGCCAGGGGAGGAAGGGGCCTGATCTGACTTTCACGGAGGAGAGCGAGGCCATGCTGCAGTGTTTACCCAGGCCGAGGGTTCCATCGTGGCCTAGATCGTCACACAGGTAGGCTCTAATCCTGCCTCTGTTAGTTATTTTCATCTATACATGTTATTTTGGCATAGATAGTTTTCGTAGCATAGAGAGTTTTGGCATATACACCGGCGTAGACAATTAGCTTAGAGGGTTTCAGCGTATATGCCCGGCGTAGAGGGTCTGTAGGTTCGTAGCGTAGACGGTCTCTATAGCGTATAGCGTAGTCATTTTAACTAGTGTGTAGTGTAGAGGACTTTAACAATATACAGTGTAGACGATTTCATCAGTATGTAGCGTAGAAAATTTTCACAGCGTATACGCTGACTATTTACACAGCGTTCAGCATAAACTGTTTGCATAGTGTTCAGCGTAAACTGTTTGCACAGTGTATACGTGGAAGGCTTTTACGGCGTATACGCTGATGATTTTCACAGCATATACGATGAGCGTAAACAGTTTGTTCGACAACGTATACGCCATATTAGGTAGCATATACGCCGAGCGTAAACAATTTTTGACAGTGTATATGCCAGGTTAGGCAGCATATATGCCGAGCGTAAACAGTTAGTAATTTTTCTAAGTGTCAGCCTATAATGTGAAATTTTGTTTTTCATCTCATTTTTATGTATGGCTGATTTACCATGGCATTTTGGTTGCTTATAGGGACACTGAACCTTTTCTCCTGGTAGTTGAGCTAGTCGGAGTACTAGCATGGTTTGGCCCCATTGAGGCCGATGAACCTACCCCAGATCTGACCATTGACAACAATGGAGTATGGTTCAGGGAAGGGGCGTGTGAATTCCTTGCCTTCATCTAGGATAGATTTAAGGTGGTGGTCTAGTCACATCTGAGCGAACAAGTGGCACAGAGCATGCTTGAGGCTATGTTGCCGGGGGCTTCGGAGGGCGTGGCGGTTTTTATGGAGGATATCGATGAGGGGCCGCTTGTGATTGAGGACGGTCCCTCTAGCAGGCCCAGGTCTACTTACCTGTTAGCATGTGTATGGGCCCTATTGTCGCAAGGGCATGATTATCTCAACAACACTCTATTTTTAGCTGCGTGTGCGCACATGTTGTTCCAGAACCCTCCTAGCACAGTGTACCGGGTAGATAGGTAAGATCGTTTAAGCTTGTCGTTTCTATTTCTTTTTTGTAGTTTGGCAGTTACTTCTGTTTTGACAATTGTAAAATTGCAGGCCCCAAGTTAACCAAGACGGAACATGTGTTGATGATGATGGGCTTGCCCTAGCTCATACTGCCCTAGAGATCTTTATGGCGGGTCCCACCCTTCATGGAGTTGTGTTAGCTCAAACCAAGGGTGATATTTTCCATTTTCACAAACGGTTTTCTAGAGTGTTCGCACAATGCAAAGCTCATGGGTGGTTGCATGAAGATTGGTCGCATAAGGGACCAATTTTCCCTCGTGACTCTGACTTGGGTAGCACCTCTAAGTCCACTACCAAAGGTAAGTGACAATATTCTCGAGATGTGTTAATGTGTTTGTTCAACTGTTGGGGGTTATACTAATGTGATGGTTTCGAATTCTATCTACAGTTGATGCCCCTCCTAGCGGACACCCTGTCATAATGGGACAAACTAAGAGTACCCTCTTGATGAAGTTTGGGGAGATCAGTAAGGCTCAGAAATGGTTGCGCACTCATGACCTGCCATCCATCGTCTATTGTTTAGATGACGCCAGCCTTATAGAGCTCTTTACAACTCCGAGCCCTGATGCGTCAATAGCCAAAATGATTGGAGTTGTTGATTCATTTGACAAATCCGTCTCTTACTATAGCACCTAGATTAAGGGTGTTAGGATAGTCTTCCATCTGTCAGCTGAATTCTTTTCGAACCTATTTGGTGTACTGGCAGATGGTGTAAACATAGTTTTGGATAGGGCTCATAAAGAGCTTCATATGGTACGTGAGTTAGAGGACTGGTTGGGCATTACCAAGGGTGCTAAGGGATTCCCTATGCAGGGGAAGGTAAAGGTTGAGGAAGTTAATGAATTATATCCTCCGTTTAGGGCACGGGTATTCTCTAAATCCCTTTCTCAGGTGTAGAGTCTTGGTGTTGAAGTTGTGCATATTATGCGAACCGTCCTAGAAACTAGAATGCGTCATAACTGGGCCCAATTTTTATTGTCGGGCCTTCATAAGGAGATAGTGCGATTACGCTCAAATGTTGAGGCACAGTCCCACTTTACCTTTGCATTCTTTGCCAATTATCTTCGCCACTTAGTCGAGTTTCTAGTGGTTCGTGTGGACAATAAGTATGTTCTACGAGATCAACGTCAATTATCCTGCCCATGGATCAACCATTTGTTTGAAACATCCCAATATGCGCCCAAGGGAATTGATGAATCCGCATCTATCACGACAGGGGGGTCATCTAGTACCTCAATCCACACATGTGACAGTGTGGGGTTGGAACCAGACGACGTGCCTTATACTGTCAAGAGAGCAGAATGGGTCATCAAAGAGACCATCGGTAAGGCCAAGTCGAAGCTGATGAAGCGTGAACGTCCAACCGAGGAGGCCTCAAATGTGGACAAGCCACGGGTGAAGCGCATACGGTTCAAGATGCCTATTCGAGGTAAGTAAACTCAGTACACTTATTGCTTTATCATTTTTGTCTTACTCATAACTTTTATTTTGACCACTTACATGCCATTGATGCCTTCAGACTTGACTCGAGAAGTGAGGAGGCAGGAATTAGAGACTATCATTGAAGAGGAGGAGGCTACAACAGAGTTAATGACTGAGGAGGAAGACATGGGCAAAGATCAAGCGAGAGGGATGGAAGAGTTGGGGGAAGACACCACAGAGACTGAATTGGTGGATGACCAGAGTGGTGTCGATGAAATGTTCAGTAGCTTCCTTAAGGGAAGACTGGACTTAGGCAAACCCCCAGAAGGGGACAGAGAACACGATATGTTTTCTTTTATTTTATTATTGGTGCTTTGTGAGCCATTGTCTCTATGGTACCTTACTTTTATTTTGTTGTTTTTTTTTCATCCCTTCCAAAAGAAGGTAGTGAAACCAGAACGATGTGGCTGGACGTGCCCATGAAAATGGTTCCCCCTGAAAGGACTGTGGAGGTTAGTCCGTCTTGTACTCGTGAACCATTTACTTGGATAGAGATGCCAAGTAAAATGGATTTTGTGGCTGGTATCGCTGAGGAGGTTGTTGAACGCATTCAGGAAGCCCACCCTAAGATAGGTATAAATGTTCCGAGTTTTTTTTACAGCTTTAGAGTTTCACACCCCCTTTTTTTGTCGTTTTAGTGTTTGTTCTTTCCATGTGCGTAGGTGCCAAACTGAGGTGGGACCCCTCTGAGACAGTTAACATTAAGAGTCTGCCCATGCTATCCCCAAAAGTCGAGTACACAACGCCAAATCACTTTGGACTTGTAGGCGTTCTATCAAACAGTTGTGGTTGCAAGTCCAAGCAAAGGAGAAAGAAGTTTCGGAGTTGTCAGTTGAGCGTGATGATCTCAAAGCTTGGTATGATTTCGCCTCTGCTAAACTAAGTGGTGATCGCTCTTGGCGGACTTCCGAGGTCACATATACGAGATACTGGAACCTACTCAATCGCCACGCGTCACTGACCTGGAAACTAGCAGAGCGTAAGGCCCAGGTGGATCTATTAAACCTCAAGTGTCAAGATTGGAAGGCTTTCGCTTCCAAGGTACACAAATGGGGTCAGGATGAAAAGAACCACAAGCATCATTATAAGAAATCTTTGAAGGAAGTATCTATTGAAAAGTGTCAACTTGAAATGTTTGTGGAAGGTCCGGGTCTACGCTATGCATTTGATACCTTTGCTCAAAATACAACTGTTGAAATGGAATCGCCTACAAGGGTAATCATGATGGCTTCTCGGAAGGTGTCTATGGGTGAATTCCCTTTAAAACATCCTACCTAGTCAGCTATTGACAAGGGGAAGGCCTTGGTAGATGTCGACCTAGGTCTTGATGGGACTAATTGGGCGAGTGTCTCAGAGGAGGAAATCCTTTGCCGGCTAGAATTTGGTTTAGGGGGATCCCCTATGGTAAGCATTTTTTATCATGAAATTGGTTCGCTGAATAATGTTTGAAGGTTTTTTCTTTTGTCCTTATGTTGATTGTTTCTTTTGCATTTTTAGGATCAAGGTGATGATGATGTCCAAGAAGCTGGCCCCAGTGGAGCGGGGGCCCATGATGCCAGCGAGTCTAAAGGGGATGATCCTCCTGCCCCTGATGTTTGATCTTTGCCTTGAAATTGTTCTTACTCAGATTTATACATGAATTGTAAATTGAGTGATTTGAGTTGTATTGAATGGATGAATAAAATGAGTTAACTCTTGTAATTGTACATCATTACATATACAAAATTTTTTTTGTTGATTGAGTTTAATTGTAAACATGACACGGCAATGTAAAATGTTTTGGTTTGTTTTTGTGGTTTAAGTGTAATGCACGGATGTAATCATAAGTAGGACTGTAATTACGAGCGAAAGATAATTACGAAAAGGGAAAACATGGCAATGCAAGCGTAAATTCGAACAGTGAACTGGAATCTGAAAAAAACAAAAAAAAATGAAGTAGAAGTGGCTGATCTAGTTTAAGGCCATTTCAGGCCATACGCACTAGTTTAAGGCCATTTCAGGCCATGCGTAAATAGGAGAAGTTTCAAGTGACCTGGGTTGATTTCTTAGGTGACCGACCATTGCTGATCGTGGCTAGTTTTATGTCGTTGCGAACATGATAGTTTAACGTTGTTCTGGACTCAGGATGTAGTTTAATGTTGTTTCAGACGATTTCTAGTTTAACGTCATTTCGGACAGTTCATTGTTTATTGGTTTAGTAATTTTTTGATTTTTCTCATTTTGACGTTAGGAGTAGCGTTAGTGAGTATGATTCTATATTCAGCGTCCCCTTCGCTGATCACGTTGAATGGTAATTTAGCCCAAGGGACATCTGATGGAATTGTTCTCGCGTTAGTGTTTTCTTGCGCTTTTGCATGTATCATGATTTCTATGTTAGTTGTGGTTTCCAAGTGAGGCTGCGTATGTACAATGTCAGGCCCGGGTGTTTCTATTTCAGGTGGATTTTCCTTTGTATCTAAAAGGCTATCGCCTACTGGCTGTTGTTCATTTATGTCGTGTTGCCCATGCTCTTCGAGCTTAACCTCTGAGCCTTGGTTTGTGTCTATGTACGATGAGATGATGGGTGTAGCAGCCTCCCCATGTATAACAATTTTTCCACCTTCATAAGGAAGGTGAAATTATTGGTGTATAGGGGAAGAGACTACTTTTAGTTGGGCTAACTAGGGCCTTCTCAAGATTACGTTAAACCCTGGCATTTCATCAATTACCACAAAGTCAGCAGATGTGGGGAATTGATCCCTTGCTATGAAGTCTAAAGTCACGGTGCCTTTGACTATCATGCGCCACCCGCTGAATGATTTCAAGCATGTGGTGGCAGTTGATCTGATTAGCTCTGTGAGCCTGAGTTGTTCGATGATGGGATATGGCACTACACTTGTGGCAGCTCCATCATCTACATGGACCCTATGTATCTTGAATTGGTTTACTCGTATTGTTATGAACATAGGGGCTATTGTTATCTCTCCTGTTTTCTTATCCATCCTGATGTTATCATTGTGGAAACTTAATGGCTTGGAAGTTGACCCTTGAGGCGAGTACATTACCGCATGAATTGAAGGTTCATTTGGAGGCAAGTCCTCGCTTACTGGGATAGATGTTAACATGCGCACCAAAGCTTTGCGATGTGTTTGAGATGTTAAAACTAGGTCATATAAGCTCAGTGAAGTATTCTTTTGTTTGAGTGCTTGTGTGACTTGTGTTAGGGCTATTGCTAGGTCTCTACTATTGAGTGCATGTTTATCGGCGGTGACTTGGTCCATTGGGACCAATAGTTTTATTTCGTGCATCGTTGGTTTGTCGTTTTTGCTGGAATTGTTGATTTGGGTGTGTCGTGTCTTCTGGATGGTTCACCCTCATGGCCTGTGTTTGGCATATCGTTATGTGGTGTCATGGGTACTGCATTTAATGGTGTAGGTTTAGGAGGTCCTAAGGCTAGCTGTTGACGCTCCTTCTCCAAGTGTTCGCATGTAAGCCTGTCCGCTAAGCGTTCTCATGTGTGGCGTGGGGGTGCAGTTGGTTTCAAAGCCTCAGGTTGTTTTTGGATTCGTACTATGTATGGAGTCGAGGGGTTACGGTTGGACGGTTGTATGCTCTTGAGTGCCAAGCTAGCTGGGCAGCTTGATGACAAAAGGTTTGGGTTTATTGTGTGTTTGCAAAATGGAGGATTGGTGATCACTAGGACGTTCGGGTGTCCTAACGACGTAGGGGGCTGGTCTAGCTGGAGGTTGTACCTCTGCTGTTACGACCACAAGTGGTACTCGGACTATGTAAGGGGCAGGCCGAATAGGAGGTGTTGGTGAGTTTGCGGTAGTGACGGCGGGAGGTACACGCACCATGTATGGTTTTTCGCGTGTCAGGATGTTAGAAGCTACTACGGTAGGGGGTACTCTAACGACATAAGGCTTCTGCGGTGTATATGATGATTGAGGCGTCGATGTTTGTACAGTGGGAGAAATACGCACTACAAATGGTTTATTTGGCATTTGCTACTCATGGTCAGAATAGACAGTGTTAATGCTAGGTGTCTCAGGTTCGTTATCAAGGTAGATTGTATTAATCACGTACAGTGCCTCTTTGGTATTTAGAGGATCTTTGTACACATCCATGGCCTGGTTTTGCGGTTGAACCGGGTAGGCTTCATCAAAGATGATCTGACCTCCATCGATCATTCATTGGATGTCTTGTTTTAGGGTAAAACAATAATCTGTGCCATGCCCATTACGTTGGTGATAGTTGCAGAAGCGGTCCATTCTAAAGCCTTTTGGTACTGGAGGCTCATTTGGCGTTGCTAGGCTTGGGTTCTGAACTAGTTGACAGAACCGATCATGCCTCTGAATAGCAGTAGGGGATAACTATTTATGTTTCATTAATCCATCCTTTAGAATTTGGTAAATAACTGCGATAGCTTCATAGGCAGTGGCGTGTATTGAAAGGGGTCCTTCCTCTCGAAGTTTCTCGTACGGTTTGGTGTTGGGTTCTATGATGAGGATGATTCTGGTGCGGTCGCGGGAGCGGGTTTAGCGTAATTAGTAGGGGCAACAGGTAGTTTGCTTTGTTGTCCCACATTTGCTTGTTGCATTTCCACTACTGCCGCTATAGTTTTTTTAGTCTTTTGTTTATCTTTCTTACTGTGTTGATTCTTAAAGGCTAAATACGCGGGATCGTGGCTATTTTGGGCCGCCTCCTCTATGTTTTTAATCTGTACAAAGGCTTGATTGAGCTTACGCGCATTGAGATAATATAACTTGGATTTGAAAAATTCGTTAACAGCCCCCTTTAGAATGGTGAGGAGATACATCTCTGGGATCGGCTCGTGGAGCTCATTGAGAGCAGTACTCCACCTTTGGATGAATTTTTGTACGAGTTCTAGAGGTGCTTGTTTGACCTGTATAAGGCTATCTAGTGTTACTTCAGGTTTCAACTTATACTTGAACCTAGTAACGAATTGATGTAACAACTCCTCTAGAGAAAATATCGAGTTTCTTGGCAAGGCCCGATACCAATCAAGTGTTCTCCCTACAAGGGACATAGGGAACACTCGCAAAATGGCATGTGGCCACGCCTAAACTAATGTGAATTCTAGTCTAAATGTTATAAGGTGAGCATTGGGGTCTATCTCTCCATTGTATTTAGTTAGCGTAGGCAATGATACAGCCTTGGGTAATGTTAGGGGAAAAACCAAAGAGCTGATTGGGTCATCGTGATAAAAATCTACTACCTTCAACTCTTCGTCGACGGCTGTCTTGAGGCGTTTGACCTCGTCAGTTAGTTCCTGCATGAGCTTTTTAGCGTCAACCCAGTCTTGGGTGCTAGGTGAGATGGCAGGTTGGGGATGTTGTACGTTATACATGTTAGATTGTTGGATAGTGGGTTGGAAGGCAGAAAGTTGTGTAGTTGGAGGTTGTGCTTGCGGGATGTTTATAGTGGGTGGTACTAGGGACGGCACATTGTAGGCAAAGGGTTGTTGTTATTGTGGTTGTCCTTGAGGAATATTAGCTTGTAAGATTGTGTGAGGTGGTATGTTATAATGAGGGGGTTGATGTGATTGGGCACCAATCGCTGTCCATTTCCCGGTCATGTTTTGTGTTGGAATCCCCTGAACTTGTTGGGTTACCACTGTGAAGGATGTTCCGTGGGTTGGGATGCACGGTATGTAATGAGCATATGTAGAAGCTGGTATTATGTACGGCATTCCGATCACTCGGGGTGGGAGGGTTTCTCCTATGTTATTTTGAGGTTGCATTTGTAAGACCAAGGGTACCGTGGCCGCAGGGGGAATTACGAGGGGAAGCATGTTGACTTGAACATCGGTTGTTGGAGGAATGGGGATGAGAGTGGGTGCCTCTTGTTGAGACACATGGGCTTGCATGATTTTGAACGGCTGGAGGGACGTAGTTTCGCCCGTGAATGGGTGAAACGATGGGTTTGTATAAGTTTGTGGGCTGAGGGTGTGGTATGAGTCTTCATGCTCGGATTGAGCTGCGAACTCATAATCCTCTTCTGGTTGAGGATTTACTACAGGCTGATCTAGAGACTGGCTCTTTTGCAGGAGGAGTTGTATGATGAGCTCAGAGTAAGGCTCTGGAAGGGGGATAATATCGTATGGGGAAGGAATGAACTCTTGTCCTCCCCTATAGAAAAGTTCGTATTGCCTCTTAACTTCCATTTCGGCTCGGTCCACAGCTAGGCCGGCTTGTATTTTCATGCATATGAAATTGTACTAGTCTTAAGTTATAATGTTAGACAACCGGTTCCTCCCTTGCAATCTAAGGGAATGGCGAGGCCCCACTGTGGGTTGTACCACGGGCTGTTGGATGGCCATGGTGCCTACAAGGTCTATGACCTTGGTGGTTGCAGTGATGGAGTTTGCGGTGTTCATGATGAACAGTCGAGAATATGACACAGTGAAGGGATATGAAACTAGTGTACCTGGTGCGGCGTAAACCTACGTTGGTGGCGTACAGTGTATGAACTAGGTCTCAGCGTATAGGCTTCAACGACCAGCATATAATGACAGCGTATAGGTATACAGTGTATAGTGGTAGCGTAGAGAATCTACGACGTAAAGCGTACAGCGTATACACTAAGCAGCGTAGATAGCATCAGCGTACAGTCTAAATAGGGTTTACAGCGTACAGAGTGTAGCGTATACTGGACGGCAGCGTAGACGAGTCTACGGCGTCGAGTGTGCAACGTAAATTGAACAGCAGCGTAGATGAGTCTACGACGTAGAGCGGGTAGCATAAACTGAACAGCGTAGATGCTAGGAATGTTGCAGACAGAGTTGGTGTAAGCTCAGCAGCGTAGATGCTAGGAATTTTGTAGACAGAGTTGGTGTAAGCTCAGTAGCGTAGACACTCAATAGCGTAGAAACTGGGAAGTTTGCAGAGCGTAAGTTTTAGACTCAACAGCGTTGACGTTGGGAGGTTTGCAGATAGGGTTAGCATATACTTCACAGTGTAGACGCTGGGAGTTCTAAAGCACAGTAAGTTTTAGGTAGTTTCAGGCCCTCCTTCTAGCGCCAATTTCTCTACCGTCCGAAATCATCGGTCTTTGGCTGGAAGGAAACAGAAATCGGGGGATCAACGGACACGCACAAAAGACCTTACCTTCGTTTGAGAGCAAGCTATAATTGACAAAGGAAGAGTACCTTGATTGGTCCATACGCAGATCAGGCAAGGATTTCCCAGAACGTACACCGAAGTGCTATACGTTGGGTTATATGTAAACAGCGTAACTAATGTAAAATGAGATGTAAACGGCGTAACTGATGTAAACGGAGCATAAATGTACCAGAGCGTAAATAGCAAACATGCAACAATTAAATGGAAAACTGTAACAGATTTTAGGAAGAAAACGCAACAATATTATTGCAGAGTGAGAGTTACAATGCACCAGTCTAATGCAGTTGTGGCTTTCACATAAGGCGGACGAATAGCCCCGGTGGATGCAGGGATGACTGAGTGCTGGTTCTAACTGTAGGCACAGTGTAGAGGCTGTATGCTCAGCGTATAGGGTTGAGGTCCAGCGTACAAGTTCTCTGCTCTAGTTCTTAGCATCTCTATTTTTCTCTCTAGTTTTCTCAAATTTGCCAATCCTGATCTAATGAAAAATTGAGGTTTTTATACAGGTTTCGACGTTAGACTCGGGTTGGGTGACACGTGGTGCATTGACCAGGCACGAAAGAATAAAATTTACAAGTGTACAACATGTTACATCTGTTGGGCGTATACGCCCAGCGTATATGCTGTATCAGGCAGGCGTAGACTCTGTGCATATACGCTGAGCGTATACGCTGGGCATGCAGGGCGTATACGTTGGATGTACTGAGTGTGTACACTAGGCTTACAGGATGTACATGCTCAGTGTATAAACTCCAGGATGCATGATGTCGACATCTGATGATTGCTCTGTTCGCACGAGTTGATGCCCTGTACCAAATCTTACTCTGAAATGCTATTTCTTTGTTGTGTTCGAGGGTTGCATGCCAGGCGTATATGCTGTGAACGCTTTGGCGTATACACTGGGCATATACACTATGAATGTTGGGCGTATACGCTGGGTCATATACGCTGTGGATGCTAGACTTGAGCGTATACGCTGGGCGTATACGCTGAGAATGTGAACTTGGGCGTATATGTTGAAAATGCATACTTAGTGAAAACTAAGTATGTTTCACTCCGAAGTTTCCATTTCTGATAACGGATGTTGTCGTGGTCATCGGCGGGTCCCAAGGAACTACTCCTCATTGAGTTTGACTCCACTTAAAGGTGTCTGTGGGGCCCTCAAGCTTTAGTCATGTTGGGGAACATTATGACTTAGCTCAATTCTGATCGGGAAAGTACTAAGCTCAGAATTTTGTGGTGTTTCACTACTTAACTAGTGAAAAATGGAAGCCCAACCCCTAAAACATTGGGATGCAGGGGTATTTATAGAGTTAGGGTTAACCTAAAATGCAGATTTGATGCCATGTGGCAATGTGGTAGGTGGGACTACAAGAAAAATTGAAAACATTTTCTAAGTTTGGAGATGACTAAAAAAGTTTGAAAATTTTTCTAACTCTAGCTGCTACACTTGCCCTATGTTACATGCAGGACATGGGATGCTCCTCAGGGATAGGGGATAGCATGGACACTTAGAATAATTTGGTAAAAATTATAGTCCTTGTTCTTGCTATGTTAGCTATGCTTTGGAGCATAGTAGGAGGGGTAGCCTCCAAAGTTAAAAAATCTACCAAATGCCTCTTCCATGCTAAGATAGCTTGATAGCTTCTAGCTTGACACTTAGGAAAAATTAGCCACTGAGGTACTGGCTATGCTGGCTATGCTCTAAAGTGTAGTAGGGGTAATGGGAGTGTAGCACAACACTTAGAAAATTCTACAAAACTGGCCATTTTTGTGTTGGATATGCTTGCTATGCTCTAGAGCATAGTAGCTAGAGTGTCAGAGTGTAGCAACTACAGTGCCAGAGTGTAATAGCTACAGTGTCAGAGCGTAACAATTATATTGCTAGGTGTAGCACAACACTTAAAAAAATTTTTGCAGCTTATGTCATCATTTTGATACTTAGCCAAAATTGCAAAAAACTGGTTGTTGAAGTTGACTACGCTCAACATAGTGAAGAGTGTGGTTCCAACACTTAAACAAATTTGTAGAAAGTGTCATCATTCTAACACTTACAAACATTTGGGCAAAGTGCCATCATTTTGACACTTAGCAAAATTTGCAGTTGAGATGCCAAAACCAAAAATTTTGTGATGTTTCAACTATGAGGCAATTATGCACTTTGATAGAGCTTCAACTACCCATGCTATTGCCATCATAACATTCCCATCTGGTGAAATCCAATCCTTTGCTTACTATTTTTGGTTCTTATGTACCAATAATATGGCAAAGTATGAAGGATTAATAAGGGAAATGATGGTAGCTCATGACCAAGGAATCAAATGTCTAATGATAAAAGGTGATTCACAACTTGTGGTTAACCATGTAACATAGGTTTACACATGTAAAGTCAAACATTTGAAACCTTATTATGACCTAGGTAAGAGACTAATGCAACAATTTATAGGCTTTGACATCCAACATGTACCCCAAACCAAAAACATGTTAGCTTATGCCATTGGAACCTTAGCCCTAACTATGATGCCTGATGTGTTTAGTAAGTTACCTTCATTAACCATGAACTATGCTATTTACATTACATAGAACACTAAATGTGACTATATAGCCTCTATCAATACCACTTCTCAAAAGAAATGGTATGATGACATCAAGTTTTACCTAATGCATAGTGAATTCCCACAAGGCTTGACTACTTCTCAAAAGGATGTTTTATGTAAGAGATCAAAATAGTATGTCATTATTGATGATAACACATTTTGTTGATGGTTTTATGATGGAGAACAATTAGCATGCTTGGGCAAAACTAAAGCTTACACAATCCTTGAGCAAGTTCATGAGGGTGTATGTGGGGGACATATAGGACCCAAAGCCATGGTCACAAAGATTAGATGGCTAGGCTATTACTAGCCCTATATGAAAAGTGACTGCTTGTAGAAGGTTAAAACTTGTGACACCTATCAACAGCATAGCAACTTAATACATATGCCACTAACTGAGTTACACACTACTCAAATAACTTGTCCATTTCAATGATGAGAACTTCACATTATTGGACCTATAACACCTAAGTCTTCTACAAGGCATAGCTTCATTATCATTGCAACCAAATACTTTACAAAGGGGTTTGAAGCTATTCCCCTAAAGAAAACAACATCTCAACAAGTTTGTAGATTCATACTGGATAACATAGTAGCCTATTTTGGCATACCTTTAACCATATTCATAGATAATGGACCACAGTTCAGTAGCCAAGAAACTTAAGCCTTCTATCAATACCTATATATTAAAAATTTCTTCTCATCACCATACTACCCTCAAGCTAATCAACAAGCTGAAGCTAGCAACCAAAGAATCATAAACTTGCTTAAAAAGATGCTTAATAATAGCATATGTAAGTGGCATGAGTAGCTTTTCCATGCACTTTGGGCCTATAGAATTACCTATCAAACTACAACTGGTGTAACCCCATATAGCTTGGCTTATGGATCTAAAGTTGTTTTCCTCTTAAATTGAAGGTTCCATTGCTCAAAGTGGCTCTATTAGACTTCATCAATGATGAGCAGAATAAGGAGTTACACATCATTGACTTGGATTTGGTGAAAGAGTAGTGAATATAAATGCTTGCTTACATAAAATGATGCCAAGAGAGCTAGAAGAAATAGCATTGCCATGACCTAAATAAATTAAAGATCCAGGAAGGAGACCTAGTCCTTAAGGCTATTCGTGAGCATGTGGTTAAGTTCTCAGCCAACTGGGAGGGGTCTTTCTTGGTCATCAAGGCCTATGGAAATGGCACCTTCAGAGAGGTAAACATGGATGAAAATGAATTGGCCGATCCAGTCAACCATTCCTATCTAAATCCTTATTTCATCTAACACAATCTTCTTTGTAGGTACAAACCATTAGTTAACATCTATGACCTTTACAACAATTAAGCCTACATGATCCTTGCCTATCTCTCTCTATATCTTTACTTGGCACAATAAATGAATTGTAAAACTTTGTAAATATGATGTACACTACACAAATCTCCCTATGTTACCTTAAAAATAACATTTGATAACATGTTTTCTTTGTCTTGTTTTCTTTTCCTCTTGAAGTTGTGCTTGCAAGATGAAGCTTGGAGACCATCATGAAGGTGTAACTTACCACAACAACAAGTTACCACATGACTTGGATACATGAGATTTGCTGAGCTTGTTCTACCATACCAAGAGTGCCTATTTTACATCATCTTTAATTATCCTCCTTGAGCCTAACCCCAGGCCTAATTATAGCCTTCCCTGCTCTAAAAGATAGTGATGTCCCATGTTTGACACTCATGCATTATGGTCACTTGAAATTTCCTTCATCATGCTCCACCATCAAGTCCATTGAATGTAACATATCTCATTCAATGGTAAAACCAAATCAAACCTAACCTTGATAATGAAACCCAATGAAGGTTTCTCCCTAAAAAAATGGAAAAGCAAATTTCCAAGAAGCTGAAAGACCAATGAAGATCAAAAGATAAATCAATGGCTCCAAACAAGCAAAGGGAGGAGCCTAATGGCCAAAGAAACCTTGGAGTGAAGTTTCGGTTCCTCAAAAACATTATTGAGTGACCAACACTTCAAAGAACAAAGCACAAAAACCACATCGATTAGCCAAAGTTTCATTCCCATATTGTAATCATGATGTTAGCATTTTCAACTCATTGTTAATCCTATGACCTCCCTCATAATAAAATATAATCTTTATCTCATCATAACCCTATCTCACCATCACAAGCCTCTTTAATATGGTTTGATAGATATGGAATCAAGCATGGAGAGAAAATGTTGGTGATGGAAATGCAATGGTGTTTTGTATTCTTTGTCAATATCTCTTGGATTAATCCTTAAAACATCAACAAAGAGATGCCAATGAAACACCACCAACAACATTCATGTTGCAATATTTTGAGCATTGTAACCTTCACCATCAAACTTGAGGTTGGAATCTTATTGTAAAATGTGAAGATTATAGTCCATGAGCTATAATCTTACATACTTGAACTTTTGGAGCTAAAAAATGCCCCATACATTATTGTAGCCTCACTTCCAAGGTGAGAAAAATCATGTCATGTCTATATTTGGGTTGGGATGGCTGAAAATAGCTTGAGAATTGTCAAATTTGGTGTTTGCATGGGTTTTACATTGGAGATAGCCACAACTACCTTGAAACCACCTATACCCAGCATTGGAATTGTTGGATTATCATTTTCCTAGTAATGCCTAACATGGCTTCAACTAGGGTAATGAGGATACCACTTGTAGCCAACATTGGAATTATGGAATTTTCATTTTTTTAGCAATGTCCAGCATAGTTTCCATAAGTCTCAATGTGGTTCCATAAAGCCAACCTAGTTGCCATAGTTCCAGTAGATTCTATAAAGCCAATGTGGATTCCATGAGGCTAGCATAGTTGGGTGAAGTCAGTATAGCCTATTCATTTAATATTTATGGTATCCAACATAGTTTTGATGGCCTAGGTGCATCAAAACTTATCATAAATGGAAAACCACATTGAAAATGATCACCTACCACACCTATAAAATAGACCAATCTATCAAAAATCATGGTAGAAATTTGTAGCTACGTATTAGCAACCATATAGCTTATAAAAGCCAGATTTGAACACATTGAACAAGTTCGATGAAAAATTCTTGGTTGGGTAAAAGGTTCTTGGCTTTCACAATTTTTAGAACCTTTGCAACCTTGAACACTTGAGACCTTTATCATTTTATGAGACTTTTGAAGAAAATTGGCAACTACCTAGGCATTGGAGACTCTTAGCCTAGTACCATTACAACAAAAATTCAAGCACATTTTTTACCCCCTGGTAACCAACTATATAGATCCAAGCTAAAAATCACCAAGGAATTCTAGTTATTAAAGTTGGAAAATACCTAAATCATTGGGTTTGTAGCAACTGAAAATGTCGACGGTTGGAAAACACCGAGAGGTCGTCGGTCGTGACAGTCCTAACCCCGGATCCATGCAAGGGCCATGCTGAATTAAATAGAAATGGGGTGCCCTAAATGGTCTGGTTGATTAAACAGAGACTTAATCAGTGTCAATAACCTTTTGCAAATATTTAATGTGAAAAAAAAGTACTTATAATGTAAGATAACAATTGTTAAATTCGAGGAAGTAAAAATAATGAAGGATGCAATGATAAACAAGAAAATAGAGCAAGAGTTAGGAAGTGCACCATTTCAAGTTTATGACTTTACTTTGCCAAAGTGGATACAATAAGTTGTGCAACACTGGGAAGCACAAAGATCCCAAAAGTAACTAGCACGTTCAAAGCAAGCCAACAATGTGCTTAAACGCGGACTCAAAAGCCAACAATGAAAAAAAAATGCTACCAAGCTAACTTGCCAACCTTGTTAACAAGAAGCTAACTGAAAATAGGGAGTTGGTTTTTCCAACTGCTAATAGAATTTACTAACTGCTCAAGTTTGCTAATGCTTTTTGCACAAATTTTTTCCAACCGAATGGTTAATTTTCCAACCTTTGCCCAAATATACCAGCCAACAATTTGCCCAACCAACAATTTGCCAACCAACCAATCTGCCAACCCTTTGAACGTTGCTTGTTAGGGTATTTATAGGGCTAGGGGGACACGTGAGATGAGGTTTGGATGACATGTGTCCTAGACCTGCAAGATGTTGACGTGTCCATGCTGCATGGACATGCAAAGCTGATTGATGAGCTTGTCAAGTTGCAATTACACTGTCAGAATTGGAGATGCGCGCTAGTGTTGTAGATAAGGGGTGAAGCATGCTAAAGTAGCATAACTGTCTACTATGCTATGGTATGCTATGGGAAGTAGCATGTTTAGCGTAGTGTAGCATCTTGCTACGCAATGCTACGCTATGCAGCGTAGCATGCTTGGCGTGGCGTAGCATGCTTGGTGTAGCATAGCATCTTGCTACGCGGTGCTACCCTATGTAGCCACCAATTCGAAGAAGAAATTTGCAACGAAGTTAATTGCATTTGCTGGAAACTTTGGCATGCATTGAAGTGTTTCTTCTGCTTTTGCATCTTTGCTACACTATGCTACGCTACGTAGCATAGCATAGCGTAGCGCCTGCTTTCATTCGCCCGAGGTTGCAAACTTTTGCTTGAAGCCTGATTATGCTAACAACTTCAATTGTGAGTTGCTGATCTTGCATTTGAGATAACTTTTATTTTTTATTGCATCATTGCTATGTTGTGCTATGCTATGTAGCATAGTAGCCAACATAGCCTACTTTTTGCTTTATGTACTACTTTTCTAGCAAGGGGAGCTTTGCCAAAGGACTTGAAGTTAAACGAAGCAACTGATTTTAAAGAGTAGAAGTGCTTGCTCAATGCAATTGAAATCACTAAGTAAGCTGGGCCTTTCTGCCTTGTTTTTGCTACGCTACATAGCATAGCACTTCATTCTACAACTATCTTCTGAGGCCTGCTACGCTGCATAGCGTAGCATAGTGTAGCAAACTTCTTGACTAGAAAACCTTTCGAACTATTTTGCGCAGCCTGAGCACTGTCGACAACCCCACGCATTGCTCTTGAGTAGACTATCTATTGGATGAACTACTCGGGTGGGCAGGTTGGAGAGTCCATTAGGCCTATTAACACCAAGAGTAGAAAATTTGCCGAACTGGACAGTCTAAACTTAGAGCATCCATTTTCTGCCAAATTGCCATGATGCTGCCTAAACTCTAAAGACTCAATGAAGCAAGAATGCCATTGAAAATTTATGGTGTTTTATGGTTAACTATAGAACACAACCTATCAACTTCAACAAGCTTAAATATTCATATGAGCAACTCCCTATGCACTTAGGCATACAATTTGTACACACTTTTGAACTCTTTATTTTTAATATTCTATTATTTTAATAAAGCCTATAGTTCATTTGTTATGCAAATTTATTTATGATTCATTTTTATGCATTTTCTTAAAGTAGATCTACAATTTTATTTAAATTGTTTACACTTGTTTATGCTTCCTAAGTCCTTTGATGATTGACAAGACCATCTAGGGTGCCTTGGATCCTCTTTCTTGAAGGCCCTTGGGATCCAGGGTTAAACTATTTCACTTGAAATTTTTAGTTTTTTTAGCAACATCTAGAACTTAATTCATTGAGGTACAGGTTTTGGTTCCAGTAGAGGACCTTATCTCCTAGTTGAAATTTGACTTTCCTAATTGAAAGATCATTGCATTTTTTGTTAAATGCCTTGTGCAACTTGTTAGATGACAGGGCCACTAATCAGTTCTCATTTAGTAGGTTGAGATTCATTAATATTTCTTTTTGTGCTAGACTTAAGTCAAGGTCAATGTCATAGGTTGTTGATAATGGACGAAGCTTGGATTGAATAGGTAGAGTTTGTAATTTTCTGTACACTAGCTTAATAGCCTATAGGAATTTTCCATGATAAGTGATAGGCCTAGAGAACATCTTTGAGTTTTGTGCTCTAGTCTCTCCTATATTTGCTAACTATTCTTATTAAGATGTAGTAATTTCCCTATTTGTAACCTCAGCTTGACCATTGACTTGGGGATGATAAGGTGTTGTTAATTTATGCTCAACCCCTAAGTGTTGCATGAGCTTCCAAAGGGTAGTGCTTGTAAAGTGGATTCCATTATCAGAAATTAATGCACTTGGCATACCAAACTTTCTTACAACATTCTATTGTTTAAACTGAGTAGTAGTAGAAGATGTACACTCTATGATGGCTGCTACTTTTTCCCATTTGATATAGTAGGAAATGGCGACTATGATGTCTAGCTTTTCATTTGACATGGGCATGATGGGACCCATAAAGCCAATGTCCCAAATGTCAAAGAATTCTAGTGGTTGAATCCACTGCTAGGTCCCTCCATTAGAGCAGTCATTCCACCATCTCATTAGTAGCATTTACAAGAGTGGATAAACTAGTGAGCATTCCTAAATAGTGTTGGCCAATAATACCCTACCATTAGGATTTTCATGATCATGTGTCTCTTAGCATAGTGGCCCCCACAAGGATCCTCATGAGCATCCCAAAGAACACATAGTTGATCAGCATCAAGAATACACCAATGAACCAGGCCATAGATGCACACCTTGTAAAGGTGCCCGTTGATCTCCATGAAGCATTTCACTTGGTGAAGAAAATGTTGTTTCTTCTAGTGGTCCAACGCTTGTGGTATCTCTTGAGTGAGAAGATAGGTGAGAATGCTATTGTACCATTTAGGCTCAGTGGGCAATTGTTTAGCTATAGCCCTAACAAAGAGCAGTTCATTTGGAAATTGATTAGATAGTTAACTTTCCTCCTCTTTGTTGTTCCATTGTAATTGAGATAAGTGGTTTGCAACCACATTCTCAGTTCCCTTTTGATCTACCATCATAAGATTAAATTCCTATAAGATCACCAGCCACCATATGATAGGGGGCTCACCATTGGCTTATTCATGAGGAAGCTAATGACACTATGGTCAATGTGCACAAACACCTTGTATCCAAACACATAGTGCCTAAACTTCTCTAGAGCATACACCATCATCATTAGTTCTTTCTCGATGGTAATGTAATTCAACTGTGCATCCATAATGCTTCAACTTGCACAATGAATTTAATATGGACATTTCTTATTTTCCAACTATGTAAACACAACTCCCAAGGTGCAATTAGATGCATCTATCATGATATGAAATGGTATGAACCAATTAGGTGCTCATAGAATTAGAGTCTCTACAAGCTTCTACTTGAGGCTCTAGAATGCCTTTTTTCATTCCTTAGTTCATATGAAGGAAGCATCTTTCCTTGTTAGCTTGACCAAAGGTTTCACGATCTTAGAGAAGTTTTCTATAAATCACTAGTAGTAGCTAGTGTGTCCAAGAAATTACCAAAGATCTTTTACAATTTCTGGTTGATAGGTAATTCCTTGGATGATCCTTATCTTTTTAGGGTCTACCTTGATCCCTTCCTATGAAATTCTATGGCCTAATACAATGTCTTATTGTACCATGAGATGGTTTTTTTTTCTAATTGAGCCATATATTTGTTTCCACACATCTTTTGAGTACTTGCTTAAGGTGGTCCATGGCTTTCTTGAACGTAGCATCATAAATAGAGAAGTCATCCATGAGGACTTCCACTCTGCTACCGATTTGCTACCAAAGAATGCGTAAGACCAGGCATTGGAAAGTGGTAGGGGCATTGCACAAACCAAAAGGCATCTTGCGATCTGTAAAGGTCCCTTAGAGACTTGTGAATGTTATTTTGGCCTAATATTTTGGTGTAATCTGGATGTGATTATAACCACTATAACCATCTAGAAAACTATAATGGTAATGCCTAGATATTGTATCCAACACCTGATCAATGAATGGCAATGGAAAATGATCTTTGAATGTTGCCATGTTTAATAGCTTGAAGTCGATAGAAACCTATCATTTATCCTCTCTCTTTGGCACTATCATGAGTGGGCTGACCCACTCACTATCTACAAAGGGGTATTTGAACCTTGCCTTAAGGAGTTGCTCAATCTCCTCTATGATGATTTTCTTCAATTTTGTATTTAATCGCTATTGTGGTTGCCTCCTTGGCTTCATGGATGGATTAGTGTAGATACAATGCTAGCATATCCTAGGATCCATCCTTGGGAGATCAAGATATGATCAAGCAAAGGCTGTTAGCCATTTGTTGATCACTTTTAATAGTTTTGCTTTTTGCTCGAGAGAAAGTTTGGTGTTAAGTATGACCAACTTACTATTTTTTAAGAATGCATATTCCAGGCTTGTAAGTAGAGCTTTCAACTCTAGGGGCTCTTTTTCTTCGGGATTTCCAACTCTCCCCAGTTAGTACCATCATTTTCATTATCAAAGAGCTGGTGATGAACTTGCTCTAGTTCATCCATTCCTATGACATAAGCACATGTAAGGCTCTCAGTAGGTTCCATGCACATTGTGCTACTTTTAGAACCAGCGGTCAACCATTGGATGTCCTCTTGTTTTGTGGTTGATGTGCACAAACACCTTTGAATATCTGCTTCTTGTACACAGTACCTGCATGTGGACATAGATGCTCATTTCACATACCAAAGTTTTTGCATGCAATTGCACCTTGTATTGCTATATACGATGCATGGAACTTGCTTCTTCTCAATCTTCCCAAATGCATTTTCCTTAGATATTTCCGAGGAAAGATCTTTGATGCCCATTCTTAGATCAACAGTGCTTAGCCATGCCCATCCCATAATGATTAGGAAGTTCCCCTTATAGTTCTTAACCTTGCTTAGTAGGGAATTGACAAGATAAGAACACCCATAGATAGTGGTCACAATGTCTTCTACTAGTCCTAAAGAAATAGTAATGGACTAATCTATCAATTCTAATTGGATATTACTCTTCTTGAGAGGTGGCAAGTTCTAGGTAGTATAAATCTCATTAGAAATCAAGTTAACAATAGAACCTAAATCAATAAGAGCTTTACATGGTTTATTCCCAGCAATTTGTAAATAGATAAGAGGACTCCCAAGATTAGCTAATTTCTTGGGAAGGTTTCCAGCCTATATCTAATCATATACAACATGAGTTAGCATAATAGTATGGATTTTGGGTAGTATTTGGTTTGAAGGAGACCCAATGGAATGGTTTGCAAAGGATGAGGTAAGAGTAGGATGACTAGCCACCTAAGTATGTGAGAGCTAAGTAGGGTTGTTGGGTTGGAAGAATGGTCTTTTATGAGCATGAGGTTCCAAACCACTTGGTCGATGAACCAGTTGTGGATTGACGACCCTGGTACTATTCCATGGCTACAATTGGGCTAGAAGTTCATCCTACATGGATTGAGCAGGTGGTAACTACATTGAGGGTGGAGGAAGAGGTTCAAGAATAGGAGGAGGATAAGGATAGAATGTGGTATTCCACCTAGAATGTGGAGAATGAGTTCTATAGTATTCAGGGTGATAGTAATGATGTTGGAAAGGAGAAACATGACTAGAAGAGTCACATGGAGATAGGGGTTGCTGAACATAATACCCATAAGGATTTGGTTATCTGTAAGGGTACTCCTACCTTGGTGGTGGTAGCAACCATCACTGTGAGTGTTGCCACTATTGATACTACTTGTACAATTTCAGTGGAGTTCCACTTGAATAATATTGTTGTTGCTAATGGAACTATCTATGATTGCCTTAAGGATAAGGTAATATTATGGGTGTTTGTCTTTTTGCTAGTCGTGGATTCAGAACATACATTCTAGACTCCTGTAAGTGTGACACAATGGGGAAACATCCCTTAGGATGTTCATATTGGTAGATGTCACACCCACCATCATCATTTGATTTAGTTTTTATAACTTCCTCTACTGCAGTAATTTTTTCCTTACTCCTTTGATTGGCACGTTTAGCATCCTTATGCCTCCTATGATCACAATCACTACCTTGTTCTTTGTACTCTTTAGCAATTTTTAGGATAGCTTGAAATCTACTATCCATAGAGTTCCATAACTAATCTACCTTAGCCAAAATTTCAAAGTTAAATTTTTCAATCAGCAAGGTTTTCCAGCTCACCACCTCATCAAGTGATGATTCCTCTTCATTGTCACAAAATTGAACCTTCCTCTTTTGAATGAAAGGATTTCAGTTATATTCGTTTGCACTTTCATGTTTCCTCAACTCTCCTTCTTTGTTTACTACCTACTCAATCAGCTTTTGGATCTGATGGGCTCTTAACTTTGGCAATTGCCCTTGGGCATAGCCTCCAAGAGTCTTTCTTGTTTGTAATTGAAGCCCATCTATGATGTGGCAAAGTTGTTCCTGTTGAGAGTAATCATGGCTAGGGCATTGATGTAATAAGGAATAATATCTTTCATGGTGGCATCCAAGGACTCATGTGTTCCTTGCTTCCGTCTTTGGATTTTCCTTCTCAAGTTGGACACTCAAAAGTACATCTAATATTTTTCATTGAATAGTTCGAGCATTGTACTTCATAGTCTAATGGATTCTAGTTCTAAGAATTGGTACTAGCAAAAATATTCTTTGATGAGTGTTCTAGGAAACAACTTGAGCTTTTGCCAATCATTTTCTATATTTTTCAAGGCACAAGAATCATGAAAAGCTTGAAGATGGTTCTGCATATCTAAGTTATATCCCCCTTCAAGCCTGGGAATATTATTCATGTCTATTTTCTTAATCCGACTATCCTTTATGTGCCTTCTAGGAATTTTCACCACCTCTACAATGTTTAGCATACTTCAGGTAGCATGCAAAGGCTCATCATAACCATGATCTTGGTGCCTATGATGTCCTCTACTACCCCTTTGTTTAGAGTGATGGGCCTCTCTTGAATGCCCACACCCTAAGTATTAACTTACCTAACAATCCCTACAATCATCTTGGTCCCATTGATCACCTCCATCATGATCATGCCCCTTGCAGTTGCGTTTAGAGCTAGAAGAGGAAGAAGATGACAACAAAGGTAAAGAGGAAGAAGGACTAGCACCATCATGGTGCTTGCCACCCCCTCTTCATTGGTCGTAGCCACAATCATGATCACGCTACTTACCCACATCCCTAACATGACTATCCTCATTGGATCCCCCTTTGGCATCAAATTTGTTCTTGCCAGAACCAAGATTATGTATCGTGGACTACAAGTTTTGGTTTTGACCTCCTTCACTGAAGTCAAAGAGAGGAGTCTCTTTGTATGAAAAACCCTCAAAGAAGGATTCTCCATCATCTTTTTGGTACATTAGAAATGGAAAATCATTGGATCACTTCCCCTTCATAGATTTGTAATGCTACTCTTACTGTCGATCCCTCAGGCGTTGTGCATCAGTTGGATGATAATCTCTGGCATCACTATCCTACAAATCATATTTAGCATGAAGCCCTTAGATTCCAAACCACATAAGAGTTTTTTGGAGCATCGTAGGAATAGATTGATTGGGCAGTAACACAATCTCTTCTTTCATGTCTTGCCATCATAGTAATTCATCCTAATGTAGAACAAAGGTGAAATTGGGTGCATACTCATCAAGATGAGCATATACCACTCTATATTGTTGGGGCATCTGCTAATTTTCTCTATCAAACTTGGATGGAAAACCACTCTTATGAAAAGAAGACATCTTATATTAGAAGACAAAAATGCAGTGTGCTTCCTTAGAATTGTTGTAGTTATTTTAATATATGATATGAATTTAGGGTTCATTCCAACAATGTTGACTAATTTTTCACTAAGTGCTAGATAGCAGACATAATAAACAAAAGGTCCCTAGCAACAATGTCAATGATGAATTGTGAGTATACCCTACACCAAACCATACAAATTACAAACATTCATGCACAATCCAATCAAATTTTGTAGACCTTAAGTTCCTAAGTACACTAGTTTTAGGACATGAAATCTAATCATGACAATTGTTGTCTTCTCAACTATGCTTGTGGAGATGGTTAAGTGCAATTGAGGCACATGATTTTTATTATTTTATATTTTATTTGTCTATGATTAATAACAAGTTGAAACTTAATGTATGAACCAATTTAACTAATCTAATTTCTAATTAATAACTAACTATCCTAACATAAGTATCTAGTTCCACTTTCTATGCACATCCTGAACACATACAATGCTACTGGTTTACCAAATGTTAAATGTTGATGGGATTACCAAGCGTCATGCACATGCTCGAAGTAGTTGTACTTATGTGCTTAATTAATTTTTATTTAATCTAGCTAGCTTAATTTAGCTTAATTTCTTGGAAGTAGTAAAGAAAATTGCACAAAACATTAAATGCATAAATAAAATAAGTAATCTAGCCAAGGTGTTGCAAGGCTTATCAAAAAGCTTGTCTTTATTTTTGCACACACTGTTGTCCTTAGGTACAACAGTGCTCAAATAAAGATACATACACTCAATAACTCCTACTATAGGCACTTTGGAAAATATTCTAACTTTGGAGAAAAATATTGCAAGAGCTCTGCTATGCTATGACAAAACTTTTTCCCAAACTGTGTGCCCAAGTGCTATATTTATAAGCCAGCACACATCCTATGATATTGGATATTTGACATTGTTTCTTCGGCCTTAATATTAGGTATCTAACATTAGAGCCAAACAAAATACAGTTCATCAAAGTGTGATATGGATAAAACACAAATTAATTATTTCTTGTTGTGCAAAAGAGATTGGGCCATGTAGAAAGACTACAAGTTTATATCTAGAGAGTTCCTTGCAACTCAAAATTGACTAATGGTCATCAATTTAGCTATATAGAGCTTTAAAGGTATCATAGGAAAAGGAAGTAAATGCATAAAATGGTGGAATTTGGAAAAAGATAACATCACCTTATTCAAAGAAAACTGTAATAGTAATGCCCAGATATGGTGTGTAAGACCTAATCAACGAATGACAATGGAAAATTCTTTAAATGTTGCCATGTTTAACAACTTGAAGTCAATAGAAACTTGCTATTTTCCATCTCTCTTTGGCACTATCATGAGTGGGCTGACCCAGTTGCTATCTAAAATGGAGTAGATAAATACTACCTTAAGGAGTTTCTCAATCTGCTCTTTGATGATTTGCTTCAATTTTGGGTTTAACTACTATTGTGGTTGCCTCCTTATCTTCATGGACGAATTAGTGTAGATACGATGCTATCATATCCTAGGATCAATTCCTATGAAATCAAGATATGACCAAGCAAAGGGTATTGGCCATTTGTTGATCACTTTTAATAATTTTTCTTTTTTCTCGAGAGAACGTTTGGTGTTAAGTATGACCAGCTTACCATTTTTCAATAATGCATATTCCAGGCCTACAGGTAGAGCTTTCAATTCTATGGGCTCTTGTTTGAAATTTTTAGGGATATCAAACTCTCCCCAATTGGTATCATTGTTTTCATTATCAAAGAGCTGGTGATGAACTTGCTGTAGTTCATCCATGCCTATGACATAAGTGCATGTCAAGCTCTCAGTAGGTTTCATGCACATTGTGTTACTTTCAAAATTAGCAATCAACCACTGGATGTCCTCTTATTTTATGGCTGCTATGTACAAACATATTTAAATATCTACTTCTTGTGCACACTACTTACATGTGGACATAGATGCTCATTTTATGGACCAGAGTTTCTGCATGCAATTGCACCCTGTATCGCTATATGTGATGCATGGAACTTACTTCTTCTCAATTTTTTCAAATGCATTTTCCTTAGATATTTCCAGCGAAAGATCTATGGTGCCCATTCTAAAATCAATAGTGATTAGCCATGTCCTTCCCATAATGATTGAGAAGTCCCCCCTTATAGTTCTTGACCTTGATTAGTAGGGGTTTGATAAGATAAGACCACCCATAGATAGTGGTCACAATGTCTTTTACTAGTCCAAAAGAAATAGTAATGGACTGATTTGTCAATTCTAATTGGATATTGCTCTTCTTGAGAGGTGGCAGGTTCTAGGTAGTATACATCTCATTAGAATTCAAGTTAACACCAGAACTTGAATCAAGAAGAGCTTTACATGGTTTACTCCCAACAATTTGTAAATAGATAAGAAGACTCCCAAGATCAGCTAATTTCCTGGGAAGGTTTCTAGCCTATATCTAATCAAATACAACATGAGTTAGCATAATAGTATGGATTTTGGGTAGTATTTGATTTGAACGAGTGCCAATGGAATGGTTTGTAGAGGATGAGGTAAGAGTAGGATGACTAGCCGCCTAAGTCTGTGAAGGCTAAGTAGGGTTGTTGGGTTGGAAGAAATGGTCTTTTATAAGCATGAGGTTCTGAACCACTTGGTCGATGAACCAATTGTAGATTGATGAACCTGATAGTGTTTCATTGTTGTAGCTAGGCTAGAATTTCATCCTACATGGATGGATCAGGCAGTATCTATATTGAGGATGAAGGAACAAGTGCAGGAACAATAGGAGGATAAGGATGGAATGTGGTATCCCACTTGGAATGTGGAGAATGAGTTCTATAGTACTCAAGGGGATAGTAATGATGTTGGAATGGAGAAACATGACTGGAAGAGTCACATGGGAATAGGAGTTTCTAAACATAATACCCATAGGGTACTACTACCTTAGTGGTGGTAGCGCCCATCACTATGAGTGTTGCCACTATTGATACTACCCATACAATTTCATTGGAGTTCCACTTAAATAATAATATTATTATTAATGGAACTATCTAGGATTACCTTGAGGATAAGGTAATCTTATGGTTATTTGTCTTTTTTCTAGTTGTGGATTCAGAACATACACTCCAGACTTCTATAAGTGTGACCAATAGGGCAACATCCCTTAGGATGCTCATATTGATAGATGTCACACCCACCATCATCATTTGATGTAGTTTCTATAACTTCCTCTAATGCAACAATCTTGCCCTTACTCCTTTGATTGGTGTGTTTAGCTTTCTTATGCCTCTTGTGATCATGATCACTACCTTGTTCTTTGGACTCTTCAACAATTTTTAGGACAACTTGAAATTTGCTATCAATAAAGTCCCACAACTAATCTACCTTAGCCAAAATTTTAGAGGTAAATTTTTGAATTAGCAAGGTTTTCCAATTCACCACCTCATCAAGTGATGATTCCTCCTCATTGTCACAAAATAGAACCTCCCTCTTTTGAATGAAAGGACTGCACTTTTGTGTTTTGTCAACTCTCCTTCTTCTTTTACTACTTACTTGATTAGCTTTTGGATTTGATGGGCTCTTAACTTTCACAATTTCCCTTGGGCATAGACTTTAAGAGTCTTTCTCATTTGTGATTAGAGCCCATCTACGATGTGGCAAAGCTATTCCTACTGAGAGTAATCATGGCCATGGCATCAATGTAATAATGAATAATAACTTTCCATGGTGGCATCCAAGGACTCATGTGTTCCTTGCTTCCATCCTTGGATCTGCCTCCTTAAGTTGGACACTTAGGATTATGTCTGATATTTTTCATTGAATAGTTCAAGCATTATACTCCACAGTCTAATGGATTCTGGTTCTAAGAACTAGTACTAGAAAAAAAGCTTCTTTGATGAGTATCCTAGGAAACAACTTACACTTTTGCTATTTGTTTTCTATATTTTGCAAGGCACAAGCATCATGAAAAGCCAAAAGATGATTTTGTATATCTAAGTTATATCCCCCTTCAAGCCTAGAAATATTATTCATGTCTAACCTCTTAATTCAACTATCTTTTATGTGCCTTCTAGGGATTCGCACTACCTCTATGATGTTTAGCATGCTTCAGGTAGTAAGCAAAGGCTCATCATAACCATGATCTTAGTACCTACGATGTCCTCTACTACCCTTTTTTTTATGGTGAAGGACCTCTCTTGAATGCCCACATCCCAAGTCTTGACTTGCCTGACAATCCATACAATCATCTCAGTTCCATCGGTCACCTCCATCATGATCATGCCCTTGTAGTTATGTTTAGAGCCAGAAGAGAAAGAACATGTTGATGAAGGTGAAGAGGAAGGAGGACTAGCATCATCACGATGCTTTCCATCCCCTCTTTAGTGGTCGCAACCATGATCATGATCATGCTGCTTACCCACATCCCTACCATGATTGTCCTCATTGGATTCCCCCTTGGCATCAAATTCGTTCTTGCTAGAACCAAGATTATGTATTGTGGACTACAGGTTTTGGTTTTGACCTCCTTCACTGAAGTCAAAGAGGGGAGTCTCTTTGTATGAAAAATCCCCAGAGAAGGATTCTCCATCATCTTTCTGATACATCAAGAATAAAAAATTATTGGATCACTTTCCCTTTGCAGACTCATAATGCTACTCTTATTGTCAATCCCTCAAGCGTTGTGCCTCATTTGGATGATAATCCCTGGCATCACTATCCTACAAAACATATTCAACATGAAGCCCTTAGATGCCCAACCACATAAGAGTTTGTTGGAGCATTGTAGGAATAGATTGATTGGGCAATAACATAATGTCGTCCTCCATGTCTCGCCATCACAATAGTTCATCCTAGTATAGGACAAAGATGAAATTGGGTACATACTCATCAAGATGAGCATATACCACTCTGTATTATTAGGGCACCTGCTAATTTGCCTCATCAAACTTGGACGAAGAACCACTCTTATGAAAAGAAGACATCTTATATTAGAAGAAAAAAATGTAGTGTGCTTCCTTAGAATTTTTGTAGTTATTTTAATATATGGTGTGAATTTAGGGTTTGTTCCAATGATGTTAAATAAATTTTCACTAAGTCCTACATAGCACACATAACAAACAAAAGGTCCCCAACAACGATGTCAATGATAAGCGGCGAGTATACCCTACACCAAACCATACGAATTACAAGCATTCATGCACAATCCAATCAAATTTTGTAGACCTTAATTTCCTAAGTATACTAGTTTTAGGACATGAAATCTAATCATGACAATTTTTGTCTTCTCAACTACGCTTATGGAGCTTAGTTGTATGGTTAAGTGCAATTGAGGCACATGATTTTTATTATTTTATATTTTATTTATCTATGATTAATAACAGGTTGAAACTTAATGTATAAACCAATTTAACTAATTAATAACTAACTATCCTAACATAAGTATCTATTCACACTTTCCATGCACATCTTGAACACAAACAATGTTGCTGGGTTACCAAACGTTAAGCATTGATGGGATTACCAAGCATCATGCACGTGCTCGAAGCAATTGTACTTATGTTTTTAATTAATTGTTATTTAATCTAGCTAGCTCAATTTAGCTTACTTTCTTGAAAGCATTAAAGGAAATTACACAAAACATTAAATGCATAAATAAAATAAGTAATCTAGCCAAGGTGTTGCAAGGTTTCTCAAAAAGCTTGCCTTTATTGTTACACACATTTCCATGCTCAAGTACAACAATGATCAAATGAAGACCTGTACACTCAATAACTCCTACTATAGGCACTTTGGAAAATATTCTAACTTTGGAGAAAAGAAACTGTAAGAGCTCTGCTATGCTATGATAAAAAAATTTTCCAAACCGTGTGCCCAAGTCCTATATTTATAGGCTAGCACACATCTTATGATATTGGATATCTAACATTGCTTCTTCGGCCCCAATATTGGGCATTCAATATTAATGATTTGATATCAAAGCCAGACAAAATACGGTTCATCAAAGTGTAATATGGATAAAACACAAATCGATTATTTCTTGTTGTGCAAAAGAGATTGGGCCATGTGGAAAGACTACAAGTTTATACCTAGAGAGTTCCTTGCAACTCAAAATTGACTAATGGTAATAGATTTAGCTATATAGAGCTTTAAAGGTATCATAGGAAAAGGAAATAAATGCATAAAATGGTGGAATTTGAAAAAAGATAACATCACCTTATTCAAAGAACAATTGCTTCATGAAGGCACTTGGAGTTGGGATTGCTTTGCAAATTTAATTTGAAGCCACATGAAAAGTTGCATTTAGAAAATTGGAAAGAACATTTTCGATAAAATAATACATTTCAAAGAAGACATGGTGGTGGAGTGATGAAGTGCAACACACTATACAAAATAACAAAAAAAATTGCTTCAAGGAATAACAACAAAGTGATATTGAAGAAAACAATTTGATATACAAAATGGCAAAGAAGAAGACAACCATAGTAGTAGCTAAAGCCAAAAAAAAGGCTTTGGATTTCTTTTATGAGAAATTAGGAACAAAGGAAGGAGAAAACTTTATTTATAAATTGGAAAAAATTAGTAATGAAAAATGTAAGGACATTGATCAAGTCAAATGCATCAAGAAAGAACATGAAAGAATTTTGGTAAAAGACACTAAAATTTTGGATACGTAGAAACATTATTTTCAAGAATTATTAAATGAAAAATTCCCAAGAGAAGACATCCAAGAAAAAGAACCAAGTTTTAGTTTGGTTAATGAACTTTCCTTCTCTAAGGTAAAGATAGCGTTTTCAAAGATAAAAAATGGAAAAGCTATTAGATCAAATAACATTCTTGTAAAATCCTAGAAGAAATTAGGAGATACAAGAGTTTCTTGGCTAACACAATTATTTAACTGAATTTTTTTTAAATAAATAAATGACCAAAAATTAAAGAAAAAGCTTTATTATTCCTATTTACAAAAATAAATATGTATAAAATTATGGAAACAATAGAGGAACCAAGCTAATATGCCATACTATGAAGCATTGGGATAGAGTCATAGAGCAACATCTAAGATTTCAATCAATAGTATTAGAAAATCAATTTGGATTTATGCCAAAGAGATCTACTATAGAGGCTATTTTTTTCATATAACAACTAATGGAGAAATTTACAAAACATATAAAAAATCTACATATGATCTTCATTAATTTGGAAAAAGCATATGATAGAGTAACTAGAGATATTATTTGATAGGTCTTGTGAAGGAAAAACATCCTTGGTAAATATATTTAAGTGATTCAAGACATGCATGAAAGAGATATCACTAAAATTAGAACAACTTGTGGAATAACATATGATTTTCCAGTTATAATAAAATTACATGAAGGGTCTACACTTAGTCCATACTTATTTGTCATTATTATACATGAATTAAAAAAGGAAATACAAAATGAAATCCCTCAGTGTATGCTATTTGTAGATGATATTGTGTTGGTAGATAGAGCTCAAGAAAATATTGCTACTAAAATGAAGAAGTAGAGACATATCTAGAATTAAAAGACTTAAAAATTAGTAGAAGTAAGACAGAATATATGGAATAAAATTTTAATAATAGCATAGACAATGATAAAATAGAAGTAACAATTCAAGGAAAAAAATTTCTTATTGCAAATAATTTTTCTTCTAGGATCAATCCTCTAATTAGATGGTGAAATTGATAAAGATATTAAAAATAGAAATGAGGCAGAATGGTCAAAATGAAGACAAGTTAGTGGTGTTATATATGATAAAAGAGTACTAATAAAATTAGAGGGAAAATTCTATAAGACAATAATCAGGTTTGCTATCTTATATGATGCTAAATGTTAGGTGGTAAAAAACAGGCATGAATAATAAATTAGTGTGGAAAAAATGTGAATTCTTTGATGGATGTCAAATGTTACTAGAATAGATAAATTACATAATACAAACCTCAAAGGAAGACTTGGAGTGGCTTTTATTTCAAATAAGCTATAAGAATAGTGGGTTAGATGGTTTGGACATGTGTAAAGAAGATTAGACAATGATCTTGTAAACAAAGGTTGTTACATGAATGTTCTAGAAAAGCCATCAAAAGAAAGACTAAAGAAGACATGGGAAAAAAATATTGAAGATGATTTGAAGAAACTACAAATAAACAAAGATCTAGCTCTTCATAGAGGTGAATGATGAAAAAGAACTCATGTACTCAACCCCATTTTGTTAGGACAAGGCTAGGATGAAAATGATGAAGCTTCACCATGTTGTATGTATGTCCACCATGCATAATGCTAAATAGCAATTACTAACTACTAAAGACTATATCCTGTTTCTTATGGTTAGAGTATGAATATGATGTTCATTCTATTTTTGGACACTTTCCTTATAAAATTATTGGTACAAATTAAAGTTTATTATTTTAAAAATAGACAATATGAAATTTTTTCCAAGCTTTTGGTGAATCTCATGAAGCCCTTGCAACCTAATATCATAGAGGTAGATCAATTAAGATTCATCCTTGGAAGGAACATTATTAATAGTGTCATTGCAACAAATAAGGCTTTGCATTGGGCTTATACTTAAAAATAGGAGATTTTCTTTCTCAAATTTGATTTATCAATAGCATATAATAAGGTGGACTAGGATGCCTTACTTTTCACTTTGAAGGAGTTGGGGTTTTATAGTTGAGATGATTAGGTTCATGCTTTCTACAGTTAGATTTCAAGTTTTTGTAAATGGATAAATATCTCAACAAATTTTCCTAGTGTGGGGCCTTCAACATTGTGATCCTTTATCATCATATTTCTTTGCTATTGTTTTCAATAACATCTACAAATGGATCAGAAAGTTGAATGTCACATTTTCATTTCCCTAGAACCTTTTGTACTCTTTAGTATGCAGATGACATGATGATTCTTTTTTTCTTGGCATATGTTCCTAAGGCTAGAAAAGTGATGCAAGTATTGGATGGATTTTGTCAATCAATAGGGCTTGAATTTAATTAGAACAAGGTAGAGCTTTTCCATGTGGGGTGCCTAACAAAAAGGTTTGATCATATCATATGCATTTTTGGGTATACTATTGGCTCACTTCCAACTACCTATCTAGGAAAACCTCTATTTTGTGGACAGAAATCAGCTAACAAATGGGAGGGAGTGTTGGAAAAGATGTAGAAGATGTTGACATTTTGAAAGGATATGTTTTTGTCTTCTACAAGTAAGTTGACTTTGGTTAAATTTGTTCTCTCAAGAATTTCCATTTTTAGTGCACTAGTTTTTAATCCCCCGCCGAATTTGTATCATGAGTTAATCAAATTATGAGAAATTTCCTTTGGTTCAATGGGGAGGAGCATCATTGATTTCATTTAATTGCTTGGGATAAGGTGGATATCCTAGTTAATGTAGGTGGTTGTGAACTTTGAAATTTGGGAAGGCAAGCTTGCATTTTGGTTGTTAAGCTAGCTTGGGAGGTTTGGTCCTCGGTGAACAAGCCTTGCATCAATTGTCATTAGATGTGCTATTCTAATCTATGGACTTGCCTAGCTAGAGCCATAGAGATATGGAAAACAATTAGGAGAGGATGAACTTTCCTTCAATCACTTAGACTCTAGGAATTTGGGGAAGAAGACATTTTGGTGGAATATCTTCAAGTAGGATAAACTCATCACAAAATGATTAGGAAATTTTTTTCTAAAGTAGTCATCCTATTGTGCTAAGGTTGAGGGGCACATGTCAAGAATTGGTTCAATAGGGGTCAATGAAGAATTCCATTAGTCTTTCATGATGATAATAGATATGGCCAATTCAACAAAATTCTTGACATCTTTAAAAGGCATACCCTCGGTGCCCCTCTCCCCCTGCCCCTAATTGAGCCCATTATATACTTTGCACTTTCTTTCATCAAACCATAGATAGTGGTTCTCATGTCTTTATAAGCAATCCTTTGCCAAAGGGGATGAAATCTTATTTGGAATTTGCATTGTTGATCAAAGGTGAAGTTTTTTGCTTGGTTGTTAGCTCATCATGCAATGTTCACTTAGGAAAAACTCTAGCAATGGACTTTTACCATGGCCTCTTGGTATATCTCTTGTTATAAGGGTATTGAAACTGACATACTTAATAAAGGAATGTCTATTAACAAAGGTTGTAGGTCGACTCATGTGTATATGGACTAGAATCCTGTGGGATCAGCATTGGGCAATGATTACATGAGACTTCATTTTGGGTGGACATTGCTTGGGAGATTTGGCTTGAGTAGAATGCTCATACTTTTTGTGCAAAGTGTCTAAACTCTCCCTATAAATGCATCAAAAAGAATTCACCAACTTTGACTTGTGGGAAAACATCCATGAATGCATGATGACAATGTTTAACACTCATAATTCCTTATGAGATGAGCCAAGGTGAAGAAAATTGTGTTCTTTTGCTTTTCCAAATATGCATGCCCTCTATTTTAAATGAACTTTATTATGTTGCATATGACTATTTTTTGGTTTTTGGTTTCGATGTCCTATGGGAATACATGGCGCCTTTTAATTGGTCTAGGTATTCATCTATTTTGTTGGAGGATCTTCTACCCTCCATGATGATTTCGTTGTTGTAATTGTTGATTTGGGGGTTTACCCCCTCTTGTTATATAAATGATCAAACTTTTCCTTAAAAAAAAAAAACCAATATTAGAGGAGGATGTCTTTGATAGTAATGTATTAGCTTGGCTATATGCTTATACAACTATATACACACACTCTAATTTTAGCTAAAAAAAATCATAGTGAAATTTAAAATAGAATGTTTCTGTATTATTGTTAAAACTACTATCTCTTGGTTTGACATAAATTTATATGAAAAATGTTTAATAGTTTTCATAATTTTCATAAAGTTAAACTTTGGAAAATATTTTAAAGCAATGCAATGATCAACCTCTATCCAAATGGCCATTGAAAAGAGAATGTCACCAACTATAAGCATGAAAATATGGCAATGCAATTGATTGAAAAAAGTTTAAACAAGTTTAGAATGGACACAAAGAAGTTCTTGCATACAACAAAACTTTCTTGGAACAATCATCAATGCAAGCAACAAAGTAAACTTAAACTTTTTTAAGTTAATAGATGGATGGTAAAGTTCGCGAAAAATTTGATGAAGGGCAGCTCCCCATCAAATTCATATGCTGCTAATGGTGTTCAGAAAATACTACTCCCCTGTAGACCTGAGTCAAGCGAGGCTTGCTATTCATACCGAGTAAGTTAGGTCTGTACCCGTTCTTTCCAGCTGAGGGGGCTCTTTGATCTCAACGATTTGAAACGGATAAACTTGTTCGCAAAAAGAAAGCTGCCCACACCGAGTTTAGGAATGATTTAAAGTTATATGCAGATAACAACCCACTACTATCCATGTATATTTAAAGCAGCAGAGAATCAGCTTGGAAACGTAATTTCCACCACAAATGACGCAGACTATCTAATTAACCAAAAATCTATCCACAATCTTGCATTCTGACTGGTGGGTAGGTGGATATTATCTATATCAACATTAATTTCCATATTTTGTTCTTGACGGTCCCCTAAGCACAAAGGGAATTGAGTCTTGCAAGAACAGCATTCAGAGAAAAAAATCCCATCACATAGCTAGCTGCTAGTGGCTGCCCGCTTACCAAACTCTTGCGTTTTTTAGGGTGGGGCAGCCCACGATCTGGCAATTTACCAAAACAACAATATTTTTCAGATGCAGAGTGTCTACAATACAGAAAAATATTTTAATTTCAATACTTCCTCCGTGGTACCTGCTTTTCACTTATTCAGACCTTCCAGACTTTTTCACAGACCTTGAAATAATAATGTGCTTTGCGTGTCTCCGGTGCTCACAATTTCATTTTTTTGAAAAAATATCAGGATAGAACCAACTCAAACCGTATTGAAGCTACCTTTTCAGTTTTAACAGCGTTGTAGTTATAAATAATTAAATAAACAAAGCTTCCAATCAGGCAAATATAATTACAAGCTGGTGTCCATTCAGGTTTCTGGGAAATTTCAGAGGAATTAGGCTCCATACATTGCAAAACACCCTACAAAGCAAGCACATGAATAAGGCGGAAATTTAAGTAGAAGCTCGAAAAGGGCTGAACGAGAGGAAGATTAGTTTTATGGTGGTGGATAATCTTACTAGTATTAGCGAAGACCCACAGTAGATGCAAAATATAGGGCAACAAGGCATGAAATGTTTGTAAAATTGTCCCGCACGGCTTAAGGCAGGATAGCGGCCGTTGAATATAAGCCCCGCGCCCTCTAAAAGAAATTGTGTTCATAAAAAGGAGAGATGGTTGGCATCTCCCTCGACAAGGACGGGAACAGCCTTCGGGCTTTCCAAACACACATACGGTTAAGGCTTCCTTACCCTCTGCGGAGGGTGGATCTTATCCAAATTTTTTTTGAAGATTATGGTATTTTTTTTTTAAGTTTTAAGGTAACCAATTTTTATTTATTATTTTAAGTTGGTATTTTTTTTTTTTTTAGTTTTTACTCTATGAAGCTTTAAAATCTTCATTTTTTTAAGATTATGGTTTTTTTTAAAAAAGTTTTAAGGTACTCTTTTTAACTTTTATCTATGAAACCAATTTTTATTTATTATTCTAACTTTTATCTATGAAACTAGTTTTTATTTATTATTGTAACACATATTTTTCTGAAATGAACTTTTTAGTTTTATCCTTTATAATGTAAGAAAATTCTTTACTCTATGAAGCTTTAAAATCTTCATTTTAATATTTATTTCTTATTGTCATACCTTATTTTTCAGAAATGAACTTTTTAGTTTTATCCTTAAGATAATTCCTTGCTCTATGAAGCTTATCCAAATTTTTTTGAAGGTTATGGTATTTTTTTTTTTTTAATTTTCAGATGGTATAAAATATTGTTAGTTTATATATCATATATTTTATTGCTTCAACAAGCTAAAGGGAACCTTAGTCATAAGCTAATAATCTTAGTGTTTCATGGTTACTTTCCAAAAAATGGTTCACTTTGCTTGGTATTTCAATTGCTTTGAATGATACTACTATTCTTTTTGTAGAAAATGGTAGAATTCAAATGGGCATCTAAACCTTTTTCATTGGTGTTGTGGTTAATCATATGCTTAAGTATTGTTATGTTTTTTATTTTGTTTTTATTACTTCCTATTAGATTGTGTATGAGTTTATTGATAAAATGTTGACATGTTTTCTTTGGGGAGACTCCACTACTAAAAAGCGTTTCATTTTGTTTCTTAGAGTATTTATTAACTACGGGAATTCCTTTCTTTCACATTCACTTGGTTAGTGAGGCATAACTTGGTTAGAGCATGGGGTTGTGATTTGCAAGTTGTAGGTTAGATTCCAATAGATAACATGTGACACATAACTATACAAAAGGTACAGGAAAAATAATACATTTAGGCTATAACATCAAGTAGATAGCCAATTATGTAAAATTATCATCAAATCCTTTACGTAACTTAATGGTCAACCTATATAAATAATATAAGGGTACCATGATGTTGATGATTTCACTACAAGTCTTCATCCATAGGGATGAAAGGGTCATTCGAGTAATTGAATTGTTGCTCAAGAATGTATGAAGAATAGAAATTTCTTTGTTTTTCATCAAATCTAGAATAGTTAGAATGAAGTTAAAAAGCATGCTAATTAGAAGCCTACAATTCATGTCCTGAAAATCTTAACTTTCATTCAATGCATAATCTCTAAATTTTTATTATAACTCCTCTTCTCTAACAAAGTGTTAGAGAACTTGAAAATCTTAGCCTATATTCAATGCAATGTTCTTACTTTTGAGCAGCAAAGATTTTATGCAACATTGAGCAGCAAAGATTTTATGATTTGCCATGAGGGTTTGAGAAAAAGATAGGATTTGTAGTCACAAAAGCTTTAAAAGAGTAAGATGAGGAAAGAGCAAAGGAAAACATTTATGATTGGTAGGTATCCTAGAGACAAAGCATGAAATAGATGAAGTTTTGATTAAGAAAGTTGAAAAAATTCTAGATGATATACATATAACTTATTTGAAAATTGCTAAAGTTTTTAGGGTGTCATGTGAATAACCTAAAAATCCCCAATATGTAATTATTAAGTTTCATAATATAGAATCTAGAGAGCATGATTGGAGACATCAAAGCCATTTGAAGAAAAGTTAGAATAAGAAGAGGATTTGGATAAAGTAGAATAAAGAAGAGGATTTGGATAAAAGTAAGTTGCAAAAAGGGTTGAACAATAGAAAAAGAATAAGACAACTCTTGAAAAGGGTTTTGTAGTATACCTAAATGCTAATAACATGACAATAATTACAAATAAGTGGTATTCTAAAAATTATTTAAAAAACATATGGGCCCTTTACGGTAAGGAGTTCTTAATATAGATGGTGGAAGCACAAATAAAATTGTGCACTAAATATTCCTAGTTTCTTTAATGGCTTTAATATTATTAGTTATGTTGAAACTTGGGAAGATATTAATTTTGTAGATTTTGTGATTCCTAGGTTCATTATATTTATTGTAAGAAACACAAGAATAAGGAAAAGAGATAGATTGTTTAATGGCAAAAATCTCTTAAAAATTATGTGCTTTTAGAAAAAATTAATGATCATACATTATACATTTAGCTAAAAATCTTATACCAACATGGTTGTGCTTTCCTTGTCATATGCTATTTTATGCCTAGAGATGCTACATTCTATGATACTATATTATTGTCTTGTGATCATTCTTTCTTATTCTTAGACAAAGATATTGTAGGATTTTCAACAAAAGGCTCAATGTTTATTTATGGAGATTTTAATGCAAGGATAGCTTGATAGTAAAAAAAAACTATTCATTGGCAATATAATGTTAGTGATTTAGACATTGTTGAAGGTCATAGCTAGACATAATATTCTACAGATAGCACTATTAATAAGATTGATCAATAAGTACTAGAATGGACAAAAAGTTTTGATCTTCTCATCTACAATGACCTTGCTAAATTTCTTTAATCTTCATCACTTACTTTCACAAGATCTCAATGTAACTCTTATATTGATTTTCTTTTATATTCTTATGAAGACATTGAATTTATTAAAGACTTGAAAGTTAGAGAAAATTTAGTTGAGTCATACTATGATCATGCAAGAGGTTTTTTTTTTTTTTTTTTTTTTTTGTAAATTAAAATTTTTTCTTATATAAGAAAATATAGGAACAGAAGTTTTAAGTATAGAGACACCCTAGAAGTCAAGAAAAAATATATGGATTTAGTACATAACAAATAGACTCTTGAAAGACAACCTAAGAACCTTGAATAAAATTTGCTTATACCAGCTAAGCAAGTTGTGCATTCACAATGAAAAATGCTCAAAAGACTTGGTTTGATGACGATGGTGTGTATGCTAGATAGAATATTAAGAATGCAAATAAGAATAATTTACAAAGTTTAGTTAATGCACATAAATGATTGATTAAAATCAAGAGGGAATTTATTAAGAAGTAGTAAGAATATTTTGCTTACACCATTAAGAAGGAGCCTACACAGTTTTGGCAGTGTCTTCTTTATAAAACATATTCATCATTTAATTTTTCTTTTTAAGATATTTTTGCATTTTATAATAAAATATTTACATGGGAAGATGATAATTATATTACTATTGTATAATAAGCACCTCTTCAATTTACTCTTGAGGAGGTCACAAAGGGTATTAAGAAGCTAGCTTCTAACAAAGCTAGATATCTAGATGGTTTATATGCAAAATTATTAAAGTGGGTAGGACTTGCTATTATTGAAGTATGCACTGAATCTTAATGTTTTTTAAACTCTATAGATATTGCTAGAGATCATGAAAATTAATATGAATTGATACACTTTGAACTCTTGTCATTGAAGGATGCTATGATGTTAATAAAATCGAGAAGTCTCTAAAACTTTTTGGCTTATTGTGGTATGTCATGGTAGTGATGAAGATCTATATGTTTGGTTCCCTTTTGAAATTCAAATTTATCACAAGTAATTGCTAGAATGATGAAGATTGATACTAGTCTTATTATGTCTCATTGTTGGAGCTATATACATCAATAATGTTGAAATCCTCATCAATTGCAATTGTAGGAGTGATGAGAATCAGTAGCTAGAATTTTAATTTTTTGAATGCTTAATCTTAATGATTTTAATGCCATTTTGCTTTACATTTTGAAACTTTGGATGCTCTTGATACTAGAAAAAAGAATCTTGATTTAGATCTATGAAAAGAATTTGAAAAAAATGCAAAACCTATTCTATAATATGCATAAACAACTTGTGATAACTAAATATGCATATAAATGCAACTTTAAATGAGAGAACATTACTAAAGCTTGATGCTTTGAACATCTTTATTATTTTGAGAAAAAGATTTGTACTTATTTTTCTGATCTTTGATGCTTTGTTGAAGATCTTTGATGAAGATTGATAATCTTTGATGACAATTGAACTTGCAATGAGTAAGGACTTGAATAGAAATTTAGATCATGAGGATTGTGAAGAAAAATGAAAAAAAAAAAAAACTTCTCCTTGAAACTTCTTCAAAACCTTGAGCCTTGAGATGCATAATGAGAACAATGAGAAACATAATGCCTCTCTCTTATGACATATGATGAGAGACCTCAATTTATAGGCATGGAAGACTCAAATTTGCTATTTTAGACATGTTTTGACACTATGATGCCTTACATCCAAAATTTTCCATTTTAGAAAACTTTGACAAATGTAAGTCAAATCTTGTATTGCAACATGAATTAAAACACACAACATGAAACATAAAATGAGAAATAGAAAATGAAACATAAGAAATATGGGTAATAAGCTCTCGTCCATACTACAATGTAATAGCTATTTATAAACAAATTTGACATAAATTAGATTCAGCAATGGATTGAGAATTAGATCAATGTTGGAAAACTAGTAAAGCTATATTATTATGTAACAATAAGATAAAAATAATTTTAATAAAATAATTATTAAATAATCATTACGAGTAAAATTTTTGCTAAGTTGTTAGGTACTTTGCTAGAAAAAAAATTAGTTCTTGGGCTGAAGTTAACTAGGTTAGGGCAAGGTATCAGGTAGTTTTTAGACAAAATTACTCCACTATTAATTACTTAGTTGCTCTTAGGCACTACATAGAGTTTGCAAAAAAGTGTAACAAAAAAATTCTTATTTGTTTATTAATTTTGCAATAGCATATGATTCAATGGTTTGTACAAAACTATGGTCGCACTTGCATAAAATTTGCCTTTTTCAAATTTGGTCATAGCAACTTAAAGATTATATGAGAAAATGATTATTGAAATGACAAATAGCAATTTAGAGAAAAAATTTCAATTATAGAGAAAAAATGAGTCAAGTCAAGTTGTCCACTTTTTTCAACTCTCTTTAGTATCTTTACTGATGAAAGGTAGTAATAGTCATGTAATGAGCAAGATAGTCATGCTATTAGAATTGGATCTCAAGTAGTGAATCTTCTTTTGTATGCAGATGATGCCATCTTGATCTCCACTAATGTAGAAGATATGTAAATTATGTTGGCAAAATTTAGAAAATTATTGTTATTCATCTAGTATTTGAGTGAATGTGGATAAAATCAAATCAATGATTGAGGGTTTTAGCATTAATCTAAGGTAGCAAGAGGTTTAGTAGGGAGGGGTGTAGCATTGAGGATTTTTACCATGAGGGTTTAAACATAAATTTGATTTGAGATAGTAGAAAGGGTAGTTAAAGGTAGGCTAGATTGATTAATAATTTATGATTGAGGATTTATTACTAAAGAGATTAAGTTGTTTGCCCACAAAATTTGAAAATTTCATCATGGCATCATCACTAGATACAAAAAAAAAAAAAAATCTATAAATGCGATTACTCTCAAAGAAATTCTAGTTGCATAATGGGAGCATATGATTAGTAAAATGGCATTGTTGGATGAAATCCATGAGCAAAACAAAAAATTGTTTTGAAGGTTATCATTGCTAGAAGATAAGATTGAGAAAAAAGGAAGAATAGTACTACTTCAAAGGATAATGAACAGATTTTGCTAAAATTAGCATAACTTGAAGCCAAGGTGGAGTGATGAGTCATGGTCTCTCAGGTCCCAATATCGGACCCCCAATATCGCAACCACGATATCGCGTACGCAATATCACGATTCCCGTGTGAGCCTATAAATAAAAGGTGGCACACTTGGTTTTGGAAGTTAGTTCTTAGTTCCTTACCCAAACTCTTGCAGTTTTTCCTTCTTAGAGTTAGAATTATTTCTCAATGCATGCCTGCAGTGTGATGATTGTAATTGTACGGCATCCTTATTTGAGTGTGACATACTTGGACATGCACATGACTGACAATAAAGATCAAGATTACTTCATCATTGCAGCATTCACTTAGCTTGATTATTTAATTGTTATTGTTATTTACTGCTTTTGTAGTTAATATCTCTCTACCTTTATCTCCTAGTAATGCGGAATGAGTACGAATTAATCAAGAGCATTTAAGTGTGACTACTTGGTAACTTAGTAGCATACTTAGGCCATGCACTTGGTAATCCCAATGGTAGTCATGCACAAGGTCCAAGATGTGTACGGATGATTAAGGAACGGATGTTCATCGCATTTAGGCTAGCTTAGATTCTCTCTCCCCATCTCCTATTATTTTAGATTCTCTCTCCATTTTCCTCCTATCTTAATTAAAGATATTTTCCATTGCCTCTAGGAGTAGCACTAGGTTAGAAACCACATCATACACCTCACTCTAGACTAAACCATATGTGTCTCATCTTCTTGTTCATGTAATTATTGCTCATGTCTTGTATAGCATAGAATTATTACCTCATTCTGATGGTATCTACATGTGTGTGTTTTTTGAAACTGGTATGGATTACATTTAACCCTTCTAGTGCCTACAGACATTTTAAGGTGTGGTTACGCAAGGGCATTATAGGTTGGAACTTTCTTTGGGGAGGATCCACTTGTGTGACTTTTGCAATTTGTACTTGTTGCATACCATCACATCATCTTATACCCTCTGAGTACTTCATTGCCAAATCTATTCTTTCCTTTGTCATCATTTTATCAAACGTTCCTCAAAACTAGGTCCCTTTATGTGTCACCTAAACAAACCAAGTCCGACATTAAAATTTTAAGGAAACTTCCTTGAAAAAATTTCTAACTCTAAGATCATACTAAGCAAAGAATTCAACATTTATTAAAGGCAATGAGTAAGGTATGAAATCATTGAAATTTTTTCAATAACCTTACTAACAATTGATCTTTTTGTGATTATAGATGGCCCCTAAAAGAAGAAAATAAGGAGGACCTTCTCAAGGTGCAACTGAACGACCAGGGGGAGGTAGAGGCCAAGGACTTCATGCAGAATGTGTAGAGTAGGAGGCACAATCACTCAGCATCCATCATGAAACTCCTATTACTACATAATCTATCCAAGAAAAAGGTGGAGAGGTCAAGGCCCAAGCCTATGAAGAGGAATGTTGGCTATTTTTGGCATAACATGTCAAGGCCAATCAAGTGTTCCCGCAACTACCATGTTCATGCAACATGCCAACTCCATCAAACATTGGAACATCAACATGGATGGCTCATAATCCTTGGATAGAAGAGGAGAAACGTCAAGTGCTTCTTCAACAATATCAATCTCAAAAGCCTGATCGTGCAAGACAAAGGAGAGGCACCCATAGAGGAGCCACCACTACCAGGAACCCCATGAGTTCCACAAGTTTTTTCTTTTGTGTCTGTGTCCAAATATTGTTTAATTCTCCACTACAGCATAAATATATTCCTAGTTAGTCAATAATCCCATACCTATCCACTATGCAATAAATTGAACTTGTTCCTCACTTTCTTTGACTTGAGGACAAGTTGTTATTCAGTCGTGGGGGTATGATGAGTCATGGTCTGTTAGGTCTCGATATCGAACCCCTGTTATCAGACCCTCAATATCGCGTACATGATATCATAGTTCCCATGTGAGCCTATAAATAAAAGGTGGCACACTTGGTTTTGAAAGTTAGTTCTTAGTTCCTTACCCAAACTCTTGCAGTTTTTCCTTCTTAGAGTTAGAATTATTTCTAAATGCATGCCCGTAGTGTGATGATTGTAATTGTACAGTGTCCTTATTCGAGTGTGACATACTTGGACACACACATGATCGACAATAAAGATCAAGATTACTTCATCATTACAGCATCCACTTAGCTTAATTATTTAATTGTTATTGTTATTTACTGCTTTCATAGTTAATATCTCTCTACCTTTATCTCCTAGTAACGTGGAATGAGTATGACTTAATCACAAGCATTTAAGTGTGACTACTTGGTAACTTAGTAGCGTACTTAGGCCATGTGCTTGGTAATCCCTATGGTAGTCATGCACAAGGTCTAAGATGTGTATGGATGATTAAGGAATGGATGCTCATCACACTTAGGCTAGCTTAGATTCTCTCTCCCCATCTCCTATTAGTTTATATTTTCTCTCTCTTTTCCTCTTAGCTTAATTAAAGATATTTTCCATTGCTTTTAGGAGTAGCACTAGGTTAGAAACCACATCATACACCTCACTCTGGACTAAACCATACATGACAAAGCTAATACTGGTCCAGGTGGGAAGACAATGAACTGCAATCTACGAGTAACTGTCTGGATACCACAACTAGTCCGTCTGCGGAGTTCGACCAGATCGCCCGTGAAACGCTCGTATTCATATGGTTGAGTGTAAGGGTACCTTGCCACTCATCATGGAGGAAAACAAAAATGAATCTAATATTGAAGCAACAAAGACAAATACGAGATCTACAATCATAGAAGTTTTGAAAGAGTAACATGAAAAAAGAGCAAAAGAAAAAAAATATTTTTTATAAGTATGCCTAAGATAGAGGGTGAAATGAATGAAACTTTGTTTAAGAAAGTTGAAAAAATTATAGATGATATGCATATACCTTCTTTAAAAATTAATAAATTTTTTAGCATTTTAAGTGAATGATGTCAAAAGCTCCAATATGTAATTATCAAGTTTTGTGATGTAGAAGATAGAGTGCATGTTTGAAGATATTAAAGCCACTTGAAACAAAGTGAGAATGAGAAAAGTATTTTGATAAACAAGGGTCTTACTTGAATGGCACTTACAAAAATGACTAAACAATGGAAAAAGGTTAAGGTAGCTGATGAGTCATGGTCTATCAAGCCTAGTTATCGGAGCCCTATTATCGGAGCCCTGATACAAGATATGGTCTATCAGGGCCAGATAAATAAGAGGCAGCTTTCCTTGTTCTAATTAGTTAGTAATCAGTAAGTTAGTTCTTAGTTTAAGTGTTTTAATTTCTTTCTATCAACCCTTTTCCTCCCAGTGTATGCCCGTAGTGTGGTGATTGTAATTGTATGACATCCTTATTCAAGTGTGACGTACTTGGACACACACATGACCAGAAATAAAGATCGAGATTACTTCATCATTGTAGCATTCACTTAGCTTAATTATTTATTTAATTGTTATTTACTGCTTTCTTAGTTAATCTCTCTCTCACCCTTTCTCTCTTAGCTTAGTTAATATTATCCTCCATTGTCTTCAGGAGTAGCATTAGCGTAGAAACACATCATACACCTCACTTTGGACTAAACCATACATGACAAAGTTAACACTAGTCCAAGTGGGAAGATAGTGAGCTATGACCGAAGGCTAATTGTCTAGATGCCACAACTAGTTCGTCTGCGGAGTTTGACCAGATCGTGTGTGTAACGCTTGTATTTGTATGGTTGAGTGTAGGGGTACCTCGCCACTCATCAATAGCTTATGAATAAGATTGTGTAGCATACCTAAATGCTAACAACATGGTAGTAATTAAAAATAAGTAGTATTCCAAAAATTATTCAAAAAATGTATAGGCCCTTTAAAGTGTGGATTTCTTAACATTGATGGTGGAATTACAAATAAAGTTGTTTCTTTGAATAGTATTAACTTCTTTGATAGCTTTGATATTTCTAGTATTTTTGAAACTTGGGAAGATGTTAGTCATGTAGATTTTGTAGTTTCTAGATTTATTATATTTATTGTGAGAATTATGAGAGTAGGATGACGAGGTAGACCTTTTGGTAGTATTGTAATGTTAGTAAGATAATCTCTTGAAAATTGTCTGCTTTTAGAAAAAATTAATGATCATAAACAATATGTTTGGTTAAAAGTCTTATGTTAGTATGGTTGTGCTTTTCTCCCCATATGCTATTTTGCTCNTATAATATTTGTAATTTGGACATTTTTGAAGATCATAGATGGACACGAAATTTTACATATGACATTATTAATAAGATGGATTAACAACTATTAGAATAGATAAAAAATTTTGATCTTCTAATTTATAATGGCCTTTTTGGATTTCCTTAATCTTTATTAATCTTATAATTTTCTTCTATGTTCTTATGAAAGTGTTGATTTTATTAAGGATTTGATAGTTGGAGAAGATTTAGTAGAGTCTTGCTATCATTATGTAGAGTTTTTGTTGTAAATTCAAATTGTTTCTCAGATAACAAAAAATAAGAATAGAAAATAATTTTAGTATAGGCACCTTACAAATCAAGGAAATATATATAAATGCAACATAACAAATGGACTCTTAAAATATTACATAAGAAGCTTGAACAAATTTTACTTATAATAGTTAAGCAAGTTATGCATTCATGACAACATGATGCTCAAAAGACTTAGCTTGATGAGAATTGCATGTAGGCTAGACAAAATATTAAGAATGCACATAAGAGACATATACAAAGTTTAGTTAAGACATATAAATTCTCCAAGAGAAGGAAATTATCAAGGAGTAGCAAGAATATTTTGCTTGCACCATGAAAAAGGAACCCAGAAAATTTTGACAATGTTTTCATCATAAAGGCTCTTTATTATTTAAATTTTATTTTCAAGATATTTGGTCATTTAACAATAAACTATTTACAAGAGAAGATGATAATTCTAATCCTATTTTAGCAAGTACCTCTTCAATTTCTTTTGAGAAAGTCACATAGGGTAGAAAGCTAGCATATGGTAAAGATGTACATTTAGATAGGTTATATAAAGAATTATTAAAGTGAGAAAGATCTACTATTCATAGAGAAATTTGGAACAAATTTAATTCAATAATGGGGCAAGGATGAAATCAACAGTGGAAAACTAGTAAAGCTATCTTATTACATAAAAGGAAAGATAGAGATAATTTGAATAATTATTAAATGATCATTGTAAGGAATGATAATTTGACACTATATGAGAAAAGAGAATTAGCTCTTGGGTTGAAGGCAACCATACTAGGACAAGATATCAAGTAGGTTTTAGATAAAATCACTCCACTATCAATTACATAGTTACTCTTAGACACTACATGGAGTTTGAAAAAATGACTAATAAAAAAGTTTTTATTTTTTAATTATTTTACAAGATCATATGCTTACATAAAATTGGCCTCATTTTAGATATGATTACAACAATTCAAAGATTACATAAGGAAGTGATTATTGAAATTACAAATAAAAATTTAGAGAAAAATTAGAATTAAGAAAGGTTATCCATTGTTTTCAACTTTCTTTGGTATCTTTATCGATAAAATGTAGGAAAGGTTGTTCAATGGACAAGATAGTCACATTATCAAAATAGGACCCTAAGTAGTGAATCTTCTTTTATATGTAGATGATGTTAGCTTTATCTTCACTATTGTAGAAGGTATGCAAAATATGTTGCAAATTTTAAAAAATTATTTTCATTCATTTGGTCTTTAAGTAAATGTAGATAAAACTAAATTGATGATCTAGGATACAAGAAATACCTATTATAACTTCTAGTATACAAGAAATACCTATTATAACTTCCATTTGGAGGTACTAATGCATAAATAATAGGCTTTTTAAAAATAATTAGTTCTCATTTGTATGTACAATCACATGTGGGGGAAGTGCATTAAAGAAAAAATAGTAGGAGATTTCAAGGATTTACATACTTTCAAAAAAAAGTGTAAGGATTTAAAAATCTAGGCTTGGAAGGTTAGAAAATAAAATTTTTAAACTATCATCTATTCTATTGTATTATATAGATGTGTTGTTTGGGGACATAGACTCAGTACTAAACTTTGGAAAGATATTGAAAGAGTACAAAAAATTTTCTTCTCAATGAGTTAAAAGTGAAGATGCAAACATATTACTAAATGTTATTATATGAATATGATTTATTACTTTTAGAAGCAGAAGCCTTATGCCAATTCATTAGATACACTCATAGCTTACATATTTGAAGGTAGAAAAAATTCTATAAAGTAGTTCATAAGGATTTGAAAGACCATGGTTGGTATTTTCAGGGGATGCAATGGTTAAGAAAATGGAATATCTTTTAGGATGATGTACAACAAAATTTTAAGCATATTTGTCAACTAGTTAAGTAGAAGATTTTAACATAGATGTGGAAGGCAAGAGATAATTTTATTAGATAGTGAGCTTTTACTATATCTAATAAAATAGAAGTAAAAGCTCACTATCTATCACATGCTATTTCAATCAAGTATCAAAATGCTCTTAGCAAGATTTTCTTAAGTTCTTATTAGAATTGAAAATGAAAGATGGATTCAACTCCCTCAAGAAAATTGCATTTGTAGGTTGTGTAGGTCAAGGGCACTTTAAGAGGAATTAGAGATGTCTTTCTTTCTTAGGCTATGACTATCTATTTGAGACAACATTATAATGTTACAACAAAAAAACTATAGGATCTATTTTTGATGCCCTCATTGGTGCTTGGTCAATTTCTAGAGTCTATCTTTATTTTTCATAAAAATGTAATATCTATCCAATAGATCCCATAAGTCTTTGGATGCAATAAAGCTTCATTTCATTTCATAACTTCCATTTTGAAGTTACCAATATGGGAAGAGAAGATTCTTTTAAATATTTGAGTGCTATTTATATAAAGAAGTACATGTGAGGGGAAGTACATCAAAGAAAGAATAACAAGACATTTTACAACTCTATATGCTTTCAAGAGGAAGTGTAAGGATTTAGGACTCTAAGTTTGAAAGGTCAGAAATTTTTTTTAGACTATCATATATTCTAGTGTATTGTATGAATGTACTATTTTAAGACTTGGACTTAGTGCTAAATTTTAGAAAGATATTGAAAGAGTGCAAAAGAAATTTATTCTTAATGAGTTAAAGGTAAAGATGTAGGTACCTTACTCAATGTTGTTATGTGAATGTGATTTATTACCTTTAGAAGAAAAAGCCTTATGCCAACTCATTACATACACTAAACTTGGATATCTCAAGGCAAGTAAAAGTTTATAAAAAAATTCTTGAGGATTCATGAGACTATGGTTAGTATTGTTAGGAAATGTAATGATTGAAAAAGTAGAATATATTTATGGAGGACATGTTTCAAAATCTTATGCATATTTGATAGCTACTCAAGCATAAGGTTTTAACACATTTGTAATGTAATGTAGAACATAAGAAACAATTTTATTTACATTACATTAGATCTAATAAACTAGATAAAGAAGCTTACTATCTCTTAGCTACTATTCCAATTAAGTTAAAAAATGATATTAGCAAACTTCACATAAGTTTGCATCAACTTAAAATTGAAACTGGAAGATGAATTTAACTCCCCCAAGAAAAACACACCTATAGGTTGTGTAAGTTAGAAGCCCTTGAAGAAGAGTTATATGTATTTCTTATTTTTTATGTTGTGACTACCCATTTGAGATATCTTTATAATGTTATAGTATTAAACTTATATGATTTATTTTTGTTATCTCTATTAGTGCTTGGCCAATTTGTAGAGTTTTTCTTTATTTTTCATGAAAATGTAATATTTTTCTAATACATCCTATGGATATTAGGACTTAATAAAGCTTCAGTTTCAGTTTCAAAAAGTTGAGTAATTATTCTATCATTCAAGAAGATGTAATATTATGGTGTATTTTTATATGACAAAGTTTTATGCAAACAAAGATCTTACCTATAATGATGGTGTGCTATGGTTAGTTCAAGATGAGGTTAAAAATATCCAACTCTAATGGTAGATGCACATGAAGTGATGTGTGTCCATTATGTAATATCTTTCCATGGATAATACCATCATACATTTCATACTCAAAATTTAAGATGGCATGTTAGTGGAGGTATGCAATGCATAGAGAAGAGTAGGTAACTAGTTTCTACCATTTACCATGTATACATTAATGTTAAAGCATAATATTTATGTTATTTTGACCAAGTGGCTAATCTATCTAGATGGATAATGTTGGCGACCGTTTGGGACGCGACCGCCAACAAGNTCCATCTAGATAGATTAGCCACTTGGTCAAAATAACATAAATATTATGCTTTAACATTAATGTATACATGGTAAATGGTAGAAACTAGTTACCTACTCTTCTCTATGCATTGCATACCTCCACTAACATGCCATCTTAAATTTTGAGTATGAAATGTATGATGGTATTATCCATGGAAAGATATTACATAATGGACACACATCACTTCATGTGCATCTACCATTAGAGTTGGATATTTTTAACCTCATCTTGAACTAACCATAGCACACCATCATTATAGGTAAGATCTTTGTTTGCATAAAACTTTGTCATATAAAAATACACCATAATATTACATCTTCTTGAATGATAGAATAATTACTCAACTTTTTGAAACTGAAACTGAAGCTTTATTAAGTCCTAATATCCATAGGATGTATTAGAAAAATATTACATTTTCATGAAAAATAAAGAAAAACTCTACAAATTGGCCAAGCACTAATAGAGATAACAAAAATAAATCATATAAGTTTAATACTATAACATTATAAAGATATCTCAAATGGGTAGTCACAACATAAAAAATAAGAAATACATATAACTCTTCTTCAAGGGCTTCTAACTTACACAACCTATAGGTGTGTTTTTCTTGGGGGAGTTAAATTCATCTTCCACTTTCAATTTTAAGTTGATGCAAACTTATGTGAAGTTTGCTAATATCATTTTTTAACTTAATTGGAATAGTAGCTAAGAGATAGTAAGCTTCTTTATCTAGTTTATTAGATCTAATGTAATGTAAATAAAATTGTTTCTTATGTTCTACATTACATTACAAATGTGTTAAAACCTTATGCTTGAGTAGCTATCAAATATGCATAAGATTTTGCAACATGTCCTCCATAAATATATTCTACTTTTTCAATCATTACATTTCCTAACAATACTAACCATAGTCTCATGAATCCTCAAGAATTTTTTTATAAACTTTTACTTGCCTTGAGATATCCAAGTTTAGTGTATGTAATGAGTTGGCATAAGGCTTTTTCTTCTAAAGGTAATAAATCACATTCACATAACAACATTGAGTAAGGTACCTACATCTTTACCTTTAACTCATTAAGAATAAATTTCTTTTGCACTCTTTCAATATCTTTCTAAAATTTAGCACTAAGTCCAAGTCTTAAAATAGTACATTCATACAATACACTAGAATATATGATAGTCTAAAAAAAATTTCTGACCTTTCAAACTTAGAGTCCTAAATCCTTACACTTCCTCTTGAAAGCATATAGAGTTGTAAAATGTCTTGTTATTCTTTCTTTGATGTACTTCCCCTCACATGTACTTCTTTATATAAATAGCACTCAAATATTTAAAAGAATCTTCTCTTCCCATATTGGTAACTTCAAAATGGAAGTTATGAAATGAAATGAAGCTTTATTGCATCCAAAGACTTATGGGATCTATTGGATAGATATTACATTTTTATGAAAAATAAAGATAGACTCTAGAAATTGACCAAGCACCAATGAGGGCATCAAAAATAGATCCTATAGTTTTTTTGTTGTAACATTATAATGTTGTCTCAAATAGATAGTCATAGCCTAAGAAAGAAAGACATCTCTAATTCCTCTTAAAGTGCCCTTGACCTACACAACCTACAAATGCAATTTTCTTGAGGGAGTTGAATCCATCTTTCATTTTCAATTCTAATAAGAACTTAAGAAAATCTTGCTAAGAGCATTTTGATACTTGATTGAAATAGCATGTGATAGATAGTGAGCTTTTACTTCTATTTTATTAGATATAGTAAAAGCTCACTATCTAATAAAATTATCTCTTGCCTTCCACATCTATGTTAAAATCTTCTACTTAACTAGTTGACAAATATGCTTAAAATTTTGTTGTACATCATCCTAAAAGATATTCCATTTTCTTAACCATTGCATCCCCTGAAAATACCAACCATGGTCTTTCAAATCCTTATGAACTACTTTATAGAATTTTTTCTACCTTCAAATATGTAAGCTATGAGTGTATCTAATGAATTGGCATAAGGCTTCTGCTTCTAAAAGTAATAAATCATATTCATATAATAACATTTAGTAATATGTTTGCATCTTCACTTTTAACTCATTGAGAAGAAAATTTTTTGTACTCTTTCAATATCTTTCCAAAGTTTAGTACTGAGTCTATGTCCCCAAACAACACATCTATATAATACAATAGAATAGATGATAGTTTAAAAATTTTATTTTCTAACCTTCCAAGCCTAGATTTTTAAATCCTTACACTTTTTTTTTGAAAGTATGTAAATCCTTGAAATCTCCTACTATTTTTTCTTTAATNGTAGTGGGAGGATGTTCACACTATTTTGTGAATGCTTGGATAGGAAAATTTTAATTTGGGCACTGTGAGGACTCAAATTCCTAAAAAATTCATATTTGATCGTGGAAAATTATGTAGAAAGATTGGAATTTTTTCCTAGTTTATTACTAAGTGATAAAAAGTGTGGATAGCTGGATAAAGTAAAGGACCGCACATTATGTTTTCTCTAAGATCCCTAGTGATAAGTTGAAATTTTGGTGGACTACGATATCAAATATACGATATCATAGCACTAGCTACATTGTCATATATGTGATATCATGGGATGCATGCTAACCTATTAATACAAAACTTAGGTACATGGATCCATAATAGTAGCGTAACTCTTTCAGTTTATTTCTGTGATTTTAGTTCTAAGTACTTAGAAGTATATGCCTGTAGTGTGGTGTTAAGTGATTGTATGAAGTCTTTATTCGAGTGAAGTGTACTTGGATACATTATATGACTAGTAATAAAATCAAGATTGCTTATCATCATTGTAGCATCCACTTAGTTTTATTGATGTTTACTTAGACTATGTTTACTATTTTTCCTTAGATTACTAATTCCTGCTTTCCTAGTTAACATTTACTATTCCATGCACTTTACTTTCACTATTATCAAACAGTATGGATATGACTAGTTTCAAGTGCTAACTCTAGTTATTTGGTAACCTAGTAGTGTTATCACTTGGTATGCCCACTAGTGGTACACTTGGTAATCCTGAGTCCAAGGCATGTACAGTAAATGAGGATTGGATATCCATCACCATAGGATACACTAGATTGTTTATTATTTTCCTTAGAACTAGAAACTATTTTCACTTTACCATGTATGCTAGGAGCCAGATGGCCAAACAACATCAACATATCATATACCTCACTCTGAGTTAAACCATACCCACAGATTTAATTAGCTTACATGGGAAGAAAACAATCTCAAACTTTAACCAATTACTAGCATATTCACATTGCCTCATCCACAAATTATGATCTAGTCACATGTGAACACCTATGACTTGTATGGTTGGGTGTTGGATTACTCTATCACTCATCATTGGTGTCATTGTTGGGGATTGGTTAATGTATGTTGAGTAATTGATTGCATAAAGTTCATTGTACTTGAAACACAAAGTTAAAAATTCATAATTCTAACTAAGCACACTTAAAATAAATGTCTTAAACCATAACATGGCTTCAAACAAGAATACAACATCACCTGCCAAGGAACTACAAAGAAGTAATGATAGAGCTAAAAAAGAAGATTGGAGTATGCCAATGCAAACAAGGATTTCATATGCTCATCATGATTCTTACTATTCTAATATTAGATTCATCTTTTATCAAGATAGGCAACTCAGGTGGAGAGATCTTTGAGGGAACATTGTTCTATCACCAAGGTGTTCAACACTCATTATGCTTCAAATTGCTCTCGAGAAATTGAAACTAAGTGAAGCACTTGGAGGATATCATGAAACCAAGTACATGAGCTAACTAAAACACCACAAAATTTTGCATGTTATAACCAATCTTCATAATTTAGCTTTCACCCCATGAAACCTGAGGTAAAATTTCATTGTAAAGTGAAAATTATCATCCACAATGGAAAATTTCACATACTTTATACTTTTGGAGTTGCAAATGTCTCATAATTGGTCAAAGCCTCATTCCCCAAGTGAAAAAAGTCATCTAGTGTCAATATTTGGGCTTGGGGAGGGGGGAGAGGAGGGGTGGGGTTCAAAAATGCCTTTTGGAATGCTAGAAAAGGTAATTTTATGGGTTTTATAAGGGGTATGCATTTTATTATGCTAGAAACACTTGCAGGGGGTAGATCTCACCTACCCCCANTAAGAGTTCTTGCAAGTTCCCATACTTGCATTCTATTGAACCCCAACATGGAAATAGTGAGGCCTTAAGATTTGATGGATTTTTGGTATTAACATTGCACTTCTGGGATTTCAAATCCAGTGTGGAGTAACTTAGCATCTAAAAATTCCACCTTTCTCACCAACAATTGTGACCCAATTGGCAAATCCAAGGTTGTAGCAACAAAGGAAGCTTCAATAACATCAAGAGTGGCTTAGCACCCAGATCATAGAGTAGATCACCTTGGCTTCAACAAGCTTTGAACTCTTGCACAAGTGAACCCCCATTTTTCTCATTTAGGCACCATTTGTACATATTTCTCTAACTTATTATTTATTCTTTTCTTATAAAGTTTTAAGTTTTGAGTTTTGTGTTTACAAATTAATTTATTATTTGTGCATTATTTGGATTTGTTCATATTTCCATGTTTTACATCTCATAAGTCCTTGGTTGATCTACTGGACTAGCTAGGTCATCCCAAATCCCATTTTTATCATAGAGGCCCTAGGGATTCAGGGTTGGGGAATTGCTTGCACCAAGGATCCTTGGTTTTTGTTCTAGCAACCAAGGTTTTTGGTTGCAATAGTTTTTCTTGGTGCTAGAAGGAGAGCCTTTGCCTAAATTCTATAACCAAATCTATTCTTTTCATAGCCATTTGCAAACTTTTTCTTCATTTTTTGTAGTTGAAAAATCAACATTGGTCTTTCCCCCCTTGTGACCAAAACTACAGTGTGGAAGTTGCAAGTGGTTGGGTTTTGGCTTTTCATAACATTTGTTGTGAATTTTACAACCCAAAGACAGCATTGATATCTCTCTCTCCCTATTATTTTTATTGCCAAAATTTTTTTTCTAGTTTCTAAAGTGGGTGATTCAACTCATCTATGAGTTGACGTCTCCACGCCCCCCACCCCGTCCCCTCGCCCCGCCACCACCCCCCCTCCCCCTCCTTTTCCAAACTGAGAAAATTAGCAACTAGCTAAAACCAATTCTAGTGGAAAAATACTAACTTTCCACTTTGGTTTTCAGCCTTTTCGCCCATCAATGTTGAAGTAGGAGGTGTGAGATTCCATCATTTCACCCCACTTCTTTTTCCCCTCTACCATACCCAATGCGGAAGCATTTGGAAGGCTAGCATTGATCAAGTTTTATAGCTAGACCTACTTTTGTTGTAAGTTAAAAGCCATTTTCCAGTCAAAACTCTCAAGGAATCCAATGCTGCCTTTACCCCCTTCCCCCTATGCTAGAAACCTCAACATGGAAGCTATAGGTGGTTTGGGTGGTGGAATTTCACAACATTTGTTGTGAATTCCTAAGCAAAGCTAGTGTGGAAGCCTTGATAAACCTTTTATTTTTGTTTCTATAACCTTTTGCACTAAACTAATGTTGGTTTCCATACCAACCAAGCTTACTTTTCCCTCCTTTTTGGTGAAAGTTGGCAGCCTACCAAAACCATCTTTGGAAATTGCCAAGTTTCCATTTTTGATCTTCAAACTTTCCCCCTTCTCTCCAACATTGGAATAAGAAGGTGTAAGATTTCCATTATCTCACTTCCCTTCTTTCCCCCTTTTTCATCCCCAACATAGAGGCACTTGGAAAGCCAACTTGGGTGAGGTTTGAAGCCAACATTGCCAATATTCAATTTTTGGTAAAGGGGTAAACCGCCCTTATCCCCCATTTACTAATTATAGTAAGTACATTATTTTTTGCTATTTTTATTTCCTCTAAGATATTTTGAATTTCATTCACTAGAATTTACTCCTATTTTACCATTTATAGCCTATTTTTTAAGTAATCCACAGCACTATAACCATGCCTTTTCAAAAGTCCACCAAATTAGCCTTCACCTTCACTAGTGAAGATCATAACCAACAAGTCATGAGGATGTATGATCCCAAAGACCCTATAGTCATTGAGTGTAGGTTATCTTTAAGAGTTAGAGGGGAGAGTCCTAATTTTGCAACCATTAATTAAGAACACTATAACTTCATTTGTGCTAAAATAAAGCTAGGCATGTTAATTCTACAAATTGAAGTTGAGGACAAAAGGGAGTTTGAGCTCATACATAGGGATGGAAAAGAGTACATCCCTTCCCTGTATGACAAAATTCCCCTTAATGATGTCTATTCTAGCATCCTAGCCAAATTGAATGCCATAGAAGAGGAAGATGACCAACCTACCTTTGGGGAAAAATAGGAAGAGGAGGATGAATTTAGGGTAGAATTTAAGCCTAAAAAAATCATTGGAGGATTGTTCCAACAAACATCCCCTAATGTCACATAACCTTCCTCTAATGCTTTTGTTTTCTCCATGGGCATGTTGCCACCATCTTCCACTCCTCCGCACCCTACTATAGCAAATCCCACACCAATTGTAGCTACACATTGCACTCAGTCAAGGCCACAAACAACAAACTATAATGCATTAATGCCATTTGCACACAGCCTTAATATAAAAAATCATCTACAGTGGCTTTTACCACCGCAAATCCATTAACTACTTACATGGGATCCACCATGAGATCCCCAACAAAACAAGGGTTACACACCACATTTATCCCATTTGTGTCTCAAGTACTAGCATAAACAACCTTTTCATTGTTTAGCCCATAAGCCACAATCCTAGCACAACCTTTTCCTTTTGTCATGCAACCCATAATGAGGCCACAAACCTCACAACAAATTCCACAACCTTATGTACAAACCTCGCAAACTATGGGGCCACCGCAAGGCTTAGGTCAAGCCTTCCAAATGATCCAAGACCTAATGAAGGAGTTGAAGAGGCTTAAAGCCTCTACGATACAAACCATCAAGATTATAAACTTCTACCAAGATGATCCCATAAGTCCTATAGTCCCACCTTTGACACTTCATCTTGGTGTCCCCATTCCACAATTTAGCAAATATAATGAAGAAGGTGACCCTAATGCTCACCTTATCACCTTTCGATCTAAATGTTTGCTCTTGTAGCCATGGCCTCTTACCATCATGAGAATTTTCCCTATGTCTTTGACTAGGAAATCACTCAATTGATATCATGCATTACCCAAAGGATCCATATCCTCTTTGAAAGGCTTAGTAGCATAGTTTGTCAACCACTTTAAATATAACTTGAAGCTTGACACAACACTTGACCAACTCATGAATGTCAAGCAAGGGTCCTTAGAACCTGTACAAAAATTTGTTCAATGGTGGAATAGACAATTGAATGAAATACTAGAGCCCATAGCCAAAGCCCACTTGTTATCCATATTCAAGGAAGCAGTTAATGATTTCATCAAGTCTAAACTCTACTACCTTGATTCATGGTATCTTAGCCAAGCATTCTCACAAACTAAAAACATAGAGGATGCCACAGAGACCAAACATGATCCAACCTATATATCATATAAAAATGAACATGCTTGAAGGGATAAGGAAAAGAGCAAACAAAAAAACACTATTGTAGTAACTGTAACCAAGGAAAACAAGACCATGATCCAAGGTCTTAAGGTCAACCTACCCAAGGGCCCCACCAATGACTATAATAACCAACCATCAACTTTTGGGACCACTACACTGATAAAAAATAGACCTAACTTCAAAAGGAAGGATAGGTCTAAATACACTACATTGTCATTAAGACCATTTGAGTTGCTAGACCAACTATTAAGAAGTGGATGCATCCAACATAAACAAATGACTAAATCCACTCAAAAGAAACACGAGCAACTATGTGAAATAGCCAAGGATCCCACTTGGGTAATAAAGGATGATCCTCAGTTGCCTAAAAACTTTAAGCTAAACCAATTTTGCCATTATCATTAACTACTTGGTCATGATACAAACTTCTATCTTATGCTGAAGGATGACCTGTGGAGGATGATAGATAGGGGAAACTGGTCGTAGATGCTTTCAACCCAATTCAACCACAAAACTATTTGATGTAGGTCTATAAAGATCCATTGAATGCTAATGATAGCCCCTATGCCATTTCAACATTCAACATCAATGACAATTGTAGATCTACCAGAGAACCATTTATGATACCCCTCTATAATGAAAGAGCTTCTTTAGCTTCCCATAACTCAAGATCCCCCTTTGTTGTGAGAGTAGCATCACAAATGTCTCCAAGAGAACGTTTTGTCATCAAGGTCTCTCAACCCAATACACACCAAATAGCCATAGCCTAAACAACTGCACAATGCACCCCTATGGTGGCTAATGCTACCCCCTCTTCCCTACAACCAACGATTAATATCCAAAAAACTACAGCCAACCAAAGGAAGAAACATAAGAAAAAGCCCAACAACAAGGCAAACAAGTAGATGGAGGTACAAAAGGAAGTGGGCTCATTGAAGCCCACTCTCATTACAACGATATATATGACCTCCTTTGCCACATCTCCTTTAACCAACAAGCCACATGAAGACACCAAAGGCAACAACCAAAATAATCAAAAAGAGCTACAATAGCCATAGCCTAAAGCCAAAGTGTACATTTTAGGATGCATGGAGGAAGTAAAGCACAATCGGGGTGACAAGCCTAGGTTAATGACAAGACCTTTCTTAATGCAATGGACCAATTCAGGTAATCACTCAAGCAAAAAATACAACTTTAAATTTGTATGACCTAATCATGACTTTCATCACACATTATGAGGCACTAGTTAAAATGTTGACCTCCAAAATGTTAACCTCCATACCTATTAGTGAGGATATTCCCACTATTGAGCAAGCCATCCATGTAATGATGATTCCTCCCTCACCAAGGGAGGAGAAGTTACCACTCTTAAGATTTTGTGATAGCGAAGTTACGGTTAATCCCTAGAATGACGAAGTGACTAAAACTCATTTATTCATAACCATATCCATTGGATAATTTAAAATACATTAGGTGCATGTTAATGATAGAGTTGCAACCAATGTCATCCCATGCACCATCATTGAATGCTTAGACAAAGTCCTTCAATGGATCAATAGTTTCTGTTAAGGGGTCTATCTCCTTGGATTTTTTAGTTAGAGAAAAATTTTCTACAACTGCAAACTTCTTCATAGTAGAAGAGACATCATGGTTCAACTTGATCTTGGGAAGACCTTGGTTGGGTTAATTACAAGCTATCTCCTCATCCATCCATCAAGAAATTCACCTTCCTTATGAGGGAGGCAAGTGAAATCTTCATTCATGGTGATAACATGACTCCCCTAGCTGTCAACAAAATGGACATAGAATAGGGGTCCAAAGTTGAGCTTTAAGAAGAAGCTCCTAGCCATGAATAGAAAAAACCCAAGATAACCAATAATGACAATGATAAGCAATGTGATACATTTTGGGATGAACTTCCCTTTAACATTGTAAACAAAGGGAATGGTGAATACAAGCTTGTGCAAAGTAGGCTACACTCACTCCCTAATCTTGCAAAGACTAGGAAGAGTTTGTACAACTAAAGTTTAGCTTAACCTCCCCATGCCTCTATGATCAAATACAACAATATTCAAATAGCCTTATTTTTTCTTTTAGAATTTATTATATCTTTGTCATTTTATGCACGTAGCCTAAATTTATTTGCATTTTTACTTATTTGCTACAACCTTTTTTTATTTTTAAACATTAAAAAAGAATCTCTTCCAGACATGGCCCACTAAGGCCTAAAACTAGCATGATGGCCTACTGAGGCCTAAAACTGGCATTATGACCCGCTAAGGCCTAAAATTGGCATTAGGGCCCACTAAGGCCTAAAATTGGCATTACAACTTGCTAAGGCCTAAAATTGTCATTATGGCCCACTAAAGCCTAAAATTGGCATTATGACCTGCTAAGGCCTAAAAATGGTATTATGGTTCGCTATGACCTTAAATTGGCCTTCTTGTCTACTAAGATGTTAAACTAGCACTATGTTTGCTAAGATGTTAAATTGGCATTATAGCTTGCCATGGCTTTAAATTGGCAAAACTATATAACTTGTGCCCACGATGGCCTAAAACTAGCAAAAGTTAATTTTATTATTATATCTCCTTTTGCTTAGCCTATTATCGTATCAATTTAATGTTACAACCAAAACATCAATATAGCCATGTTTATAACATTTACTACTATAAATGCATATAGCCAAGATAAAACCAATATTCAAATTTAAAATTAAAAAGTCCATGACATGTAGCCATAACCACAATGTGTAGCAATGATGCCAAAGAATAACCATCCATAACATAGTTCTGGCTAACCATAGCCATCAATGTAAAGACAAAAACAAATAGCCAACAAGTTAAATTGAAGGAGGCTACTGAGTAGCATCCAAAGGAGGAAGTAATGGGTCATTCCCACCCTCACTGCTAGGCCTACCAATGTCTCTTGAGGCTTGAAATGCAATAACATATAGCCAATTAGTAACCCATAACTAAGATCATGACTTAAAATAAAGACTAAATCATAGAATATATCAAACTTGTGGAGATTCTAGCTCCATCAGTTTCGGGGGTAGATGGGGAAGGCCTTCCTCCAAACAATGGAGGATCTAGTACTCTGTCATGTTGACCCAGTCAACATCCCCAAGATCAATGTCGAAAAGAATGCTGAACCTATCTATAGGAGTCCAAGTAGGAGGCTTATGAGTAATAATAGTTGTAGTAGTCTCACCTGCAATGGTAGTGATATGAAGAGTAGAGGATTGCTCCACCTTGAGTGTACTTTCAAAAAGTTGATAAGCACACTATGCTTGGATCCCATGAATGAACAACTCTCTCTGATGCCATTCAACCGACTGTTCCTTAAGCCATTTTAAGTAGGCCCCATGATTGGCCTTATACTAATGCATGTGGACCTTTTGTGTCTTGTCCCACTCCAGGACCCAAGCGCAATGATCCTTCTAGTCCTCAACCTTTTGGGAGATGAGGTCTGTGACATCTTGTCCCCAGATGTCATGAAAAACATCAAATATATTATATATTAGACATTATGCATATGAAGAAAACATACCAAATGCAAAATATAAGTAATATTCAGCATTATGTATAAAATAAATAATGGGGAAAATGTAGAAAAGAAAATAAAAGAAGGCTTTATTGATATGGAAGAATGTATCTGGATCATTCTCTAAGAGTGTTTCTTGGGGTTTTCTTCTTTTGGCATCTATCCCTTAGAGGAAATCTAGCACTGCCATCATGGTTAGGCCTATAACCTAGCCAGAAGGGTGGGCCAGTCCCCTTCCGATCCCACTTCACCTAGCTTTCTATGACTTGCCTATACCAGCTCCACCACCCCATGACTTGCTTGTACTGGCTCCGCCATTCCCATGCTGGCACAACATCTAACCTTGGGTATAAATGCCTTAGGTCAAACCCCCAAAGGTTCCTCAAGAGACATGTCCATTATTATAACATGTCCTTTCAAGTCTTAATCACAACTACCCTTTTTGGGTCTTGTTAAGATAACAATAACACTTGTTATGAAAAGATATCATCTTCATTAGGTAACCGCATCATTCAGAAATGGGGATGTGATAATCTACCCCCCTTAGGTTTCATTTGTCCTTGAATGAATCTGCATTCTCTATCTTTTTTTCTAGATCTAATGCTTTCTTTCATGATCTTGTGCTCCAATAATTTGATTCCTCCTTTGATCTTGAAGTTGTTTCTTGCTTATTCTACAAATAAGATATATGTGAGAAAGATTATATGGAAAATTACTTTCTTGATACTTCATTTTCCAAGATAATGATAAGAAGTGAATTAAAGATCTACCAACTACCAATCACTAGTTCTAACCAAGGTCACACAATGTGCAACTCATATCTGGTTATCCAAGTGAAGGTAGGGAAAATTCTTTATTCCCAACTTGCATTTCTTTAAATAGTTATTAATCTAATTGAAATATAAATTAAACAATGAATAAAATAATAAGATCATCAAATGAAAGTAAGAGTGAGATACTTCTTGATCTTGATCAACCTTATGAACTGATGGGAGTAACTGTAATTCTACGATAAGTGGTATATGATCAGATGGTCTTGTTCGTTATGGTAAGGCTTGATCTTGATTCTTCTCAACTTTTTCTTTAAAAATCAACTCTAGTAACTTGGTAACTTTAAAGAATCGAGTATCATACCAAATATAATCCAAAGTCTCAATGAAGAATGCTGTTGACTCATCTTCGTTAATCATTGTAGAATAATTTGTAAATTGTGGTTCTTGATGAGTGTTATCCATCAAAATCATCTGTTCTTGAATTCTAGAATCT
>MNCI01003515.1:756270-768969 GCA_015680685.1 Gnetum montanum
CTTGGTAATCCCAGTGGCTTACCTAGGATCTATGCTTGGTAGTCCCAGTGGTAGTCGTGCACGAAGTCCAAGATGTGTACGGTTGATCAAGGAATTCATTGCTTGTTGCACTTAGGCTAGATTAGATTTTCTTACCCTTTTCCTCCTAGCTTAGATTAGTTAATATTATTTTCCACTACCTTCAGGAGTAGCTTAGATTAGGAAACACATCATACATCTCATCTGGACTAAACCATACATGAAAAATGCAATACTAGTCCAGGTGGAAAGACAACAAACTGCGACCTAAGGCTAACTATCTAGGTGCCACAACTAGTCCATCTGCGGAGTTCAACCGAATCACGCATGCGACGCTCGTTTCATATGGTTGAGTGTAGGGGTACCTCGCCACTCATCAATTAGGTAATTGCATCATTCGGGAATGGGGATGTGAAAAGGTCCATCTACATACGTTGCTTTTCCATTTCCTGTAGGACCACTACTTTGTCTTGAACGACATGCCAGTAGTAGGCCCAAATGATCTCCTTAGTCTGTAACTCCCCCAAGTTAGTCACTTGGATTTCCACAAAGGCTTTATAGTCTCAGAGATCCCTAATCGTATCCTCCTACCTTTGAACCTTTTCCCTCAAGTCCACAACTTCCTTTGATAGGGATTCGTTGGACCTCTCTAGGCCCCATGAAGCTTTTGTGCATGACATTGCTAAATTAGTGGTAGTGTTGTACAACTTCACGGGTATAGTAGAAACATTAGAGGGAAGCCTAGGCAAGGAGTCTACCTCCATGTCTCTACGTGAGTTACACTTCACAAATGATATTGCACAAAGCATAAAATACAACTATAAGACAAAACATAAGATAGCCATAATATGAACAAAGCCTACGATTGAAGCATATAAAATAAAATCCTTACCTGTCTCAGGTGCAACCTAATGCAATTGATTGATGATTTCCTTAGCCATCCCACACAAGAACTCCACTTTGTTTGGGATCTCTACCCATGGTTTTGCATGAAACTCAGATATAGGAGCTTGTGTTAGTATCGTAGGAACTATCGTAAGCATAACAATCATCAAAAGGTTAGGATGAAAACCAAAGATAACCAATGAAATATAAAGAAAATAGTGAGGCATAAGCATACCTGGCTCCTCCTCCTCCTCCTCCTTTGGGATGATGATGGGAGAGGTACCTAGTATAGCCTCACCAAATAAGGCATCTAGATCATCTACACTAGCATTAGCAAGTCCTTCAACCATAGGTTACTTTAGGAGTGCCTCTTTTACATGCCTTTGTTCTACCTTTGTAGTAGCTTGAGCTACTATAACCTAACACTTATCTACAACCATATCACATAGAAGACTGGTTAACACATAAAACCATAAAGTAGCCACAAATTTATAAAACATGAAATAGCCAAAGTTAAATAAAGCATACTTGCAATTGCCTGCTATGATGGCTTAAGCTTAAACTTAAGTTTCTTCATGGTAGGTTGATCTGATGCTGGGGGTGCCTCCTCCATAAGCCTCTTAAGTTTCTTTCTAACTACCCCTTTAGCCTCCATGCACTATCGTCTGGCATCCTGAACACTAGTAGGAAATGAGAGGGACTCATCATCATTAATACTATTGGTTTGCTCATACTGGCTAATATCAAGATTCTTAGTGGTGATGGATAATGTTTCATCCATCCCCTATGGTGGGTTTTGGGCATATAATTTTGGATAAATGTGCTTTATTCAAGGCCTAGAAAGTTGGCTTGGGTCTTGGGAAATCCATCGCCAATTCCTATACACCACCAAAAACTCCACAAGCCTCTTTAGATAACCTGTAAAAAATGCAAAGTACATATAGATTATTGTACAAGTGTCAACATGGAATCTAAGGATCTCATATCAAAGCCCAGTAGCCAAAGTAGTAGCCCAATCAAATTTGATGCCATCCATCAAGAATTTTTTAAAGGTACATCCCTATGCTAGGTTGATTATCTTCTTTTGTGATAGCAGTTTGGGGAATGCACGAGACCTAAACAAAGGATATGATTTCTTTGCATTAGGGTTTATGAAGCTATCCATTGAAATTCTAGAGTGGCCCATGCTAGCATCAAGCCACTCTAGAACTTCCTTGTGATGGCCTAATTCCCTTAATATTTTGGTGGGAACCTTTGCCTCATTAGCAAGAATACCAAACAAGTCACAAAAGAGGCCAGAACCTACACCAATGCTCACCTTAACACCTCAAATGATGGTGCCAAATCAACCAACCTCATCAAAGGAGTCAATAACATGCAACATCTACATAGCAAGAATGGAAGGAATAGGTGCCATAAATATATCAAGAAAACTTGCATGCTAGATGTTTGCTTGAACATATTTAGATGCCTATCCCTTTAGCCACTCCTGTGCTAATGTCGCATCACCAAACTTCAAGATGAGGGTATCCTCATGATGTGAATGTGAAAGTGGTATAGTAACATCAACTGAAGTGGAAGGTCTTGTGAAGCAATAACCAAAGGTTAGCATCCATATAAGAAATTTCAACAACCAAGAAAAATAATAAAACACTTAACACCATAAAACACTAGAAGCTATATGTTCACCTTTACTTTTCTTCTATGATGTAAAGGTTCCAGCTACAAGGGTTCAATCTATGCTATCGACATCTACCCACTAGCTATGCATCATACTATCATCCTTGCACTTCTTGTATACAAGGTTAAACCTAGTGGTGTATTCATCAAAGTTCCCTCTTAACTATTGATACACAACAGCTTTGATTTGGGGACACTTGGTGAATTTGTCTAAAGCAGTTTAAGCCACTGCCAAGATTTGATCATTAAAGATCAAGCCCTGATCATTGACCTTGTACCTACAAGAAGCTAATTAATGAATTTATGTAAGATAATCAAGGAAAAACCATAAAAACATTACAATAACCATGTTTACCCATGTAGATGATACATGGTGCCACCTGAATTCTAGAATAATGTGTGGGCTCTATGTGCCACCATTAGGGTATTGTTAGTATTATACTGACTATACTTTGGCATCGTCCAAATCTCTAAAAGGTAACATGAATTTATAGAATCTATGATTTCTCTTATGGTCTTAGGAAATATTGTGTTAGTAATATACTTAGTAATCAGTCCAGATGCCCAAGGCAATAGGGTCTTCACAACAACCTTAACTAGATTCATTGATAAGTGTGAGCACAACATCATACTGAAGTTCCTAAGGAGGTAGGAAAGGAAGTCCCTTTCCATAGGCCAAAACCACAATGAGAGCTTCCCAAAAGGCATGTCATGTAGTGGAGTATGATCAATGTAGCACAAAATGTCAACCATCTTCACTGTGATGAGAATAGGCCTCAAGAAGGCCTTGCATGAAACAAAATAAAAACATTGTGATCAATTAGAATTTTCTTGCAAATTTAGACAAAACATATAGTTAGAGGAGAAATTAGCCTCTGTAAAAAGTTCTAAGGTGTTTATCTTATAAGCTTAAGGAATTCCACAAAAAGGCACTATTACAACCTTTCAAAGTAGAAATATTACAACCTATTAGAGTTAGCAAACTTAGACAAAACATCTAGTCAAATGTGAAATTAGCCTTTGTAAAAAGCTCTAAGGTTTTTTTCTAAATTATTCTAAGTAATTTCACAAGAAAACATTATTATAACCTTGCATATCCTCACATCATGACCAACTGGAATTTCCTTACAAATTTAGAGAAAACTTCCTAAGTCAAAGGTGAAATTAGCTTCTATAAAAATTTCCTAGATGTTTATGTAAATTGGCTTGAGAAATTTCCTAGAAGAATTATTACCATATTTTATAGCCTTTATAGCCAAAACTATATCTTAGTCTAAATTATGCATGAATTTAGAAGAAAGCATCTAAATTATGCATAAATTTGGAAAAAAGCAAGCATAAGTTCAGAAAAAACATCTAAATCATGCATAAATTTGCAAAAAACATCTAAACTATGCACAAATTTAGAAAAAGCATGATAGAATTAGAAAAATCCATGTAGCCATAAAAATTAAAATTAAGCATATCAAACACTTCTATTTTGGGTAATGTACTACAACTGTGAGTTTTGCCTTGATTCACATAGCCATAGCAAAAAATTCATAAGAAATTCATTTTAAGTCCACTCAGAGTGATTCCACCTTCATTAGAAAGCTAAAGCCAAAGCCTATGTAACCATGACTAGAAAATAGTAGAAACCCTTTCCATTTTCTTATGGAAATTTCACAAATCTAAATGAAATTATAGAAGTGGCATAAACAAACTAACTACACAATGTTAGGAAAATAGCCATAACTTCCTTGTTTTAAAGCCAAATTAAATGAGACAACAACCATCGGAATGCTTTAAAAAAGGGCTATAAATCCATAACCTTTAATTTTAAAAATATCCATCCATTTCACCAAGAAAAAATACACAACTTGGATTGCATTTTCATAGAAAAACTTCAAAAAATCCCAAAGCCTAAATTTCATATAGCCATTAAGATAATCGTAATACCCAAAACCATTGAAACCCATTTAAATTCACACCAAAATAATGGGGTAGGATTTTTTTAAAATTTAATTTTAACAAATCCTAAGGCCTAGATCTAAAAAAAATGGCCATACCCCAAGATTTTGAGAAAAAAAAAATGCATAAAACAGCAAGCCCTATTTTCAAAATCTAATATGCAAAAGCTAAAGTGATAAAAAAATTATAGATATACATGGGAGAAACCAAAATAGGAGATAGGATTTCATAAAAATTCCATTTTAATCCCTCTACTAGAGTAGATATGAAAAAATGACCTCAACATCTAAAAAGCAAAAACCTAAAGAAATCACAAAAAACAAAGGCAAAAATAGGTAGAATTTCCTACCTTGGAGCAGTGATAGATGGGGCTTGAATGGAGATAGGCCTAGGATTATCTGAAAAATCCCTTTAATGCTCATATGTCCTTTGGATTATGGGATTCTTATTCTTTGCTCCTCTCTATTTTGATGCCATGGTAGGCTTAATGTTGAGGAAGATGGAAGCTGGAAGAAGATAGAAGTTCTATGCTAGCTGTAGGGGAGATGGGAGGCTTTCACACTGAAGATTGGTTGTGGCTGCCATAAGAATCTCTGCTAGAGCTCTCCTCCAATGCATGGTTACTATAGAATCATAATTATGATCAAAAAATGCAAAATCTAACATATAAAACCCTTCTAAAACCTAAACAAAACCCTAGTTGCTAATTTAGTGCACCATAACTACAAGTGCACTAAAGAAAAAGGGGGGAAAGTCTAATTCATGTTGGTTTTTGGGTGGGAAACAACTTTGCTTTTCAAAATTTTAATTTTTGGATTATGGGTCCCACCCTATGTCTTCACTTTTGCTCAAAATTTGCATCAACGCTAAGATTATTTTTTGTGAATTTTGACATTTCAAACATTATGGCAACCTTGATTTCATACATCCACGTTCTGAATATCATGCCCAACATGGAAACATGCCCATTCTTCTACAAATTAACTAGCATTAGCATTATAGTATATTTCTATTTTTAGTAACCCAGACTTACCTTTTTCAACCTGGGGTTTTCAAAATTGGGTAGAACATGAGCAAGGCTAAGAACCATAGATTTCCATGCTAGGGCAACAATGCCTAATGTGGAAAAAAGGGGATAACACTAAATCTTTCCTCCCAACACTCATATAGCATAATTTTGATTACAAAGTGGGCCCCACATGACCTAGAACCACTTCGAGCATCTTCAGTAGCCTTGGAACCGCATCAAACCTAGTCAAAACTAGTTAAAATTCGTCGTAATCTAGGGTTTGATGTGTTCCACATTGGGGGAGACTTCTTCCATGATGAGACTTTAACCTTCAACGTGGATAGATGGGGGTAAGCCAAAAATGACCTAAAAACCATTTCTTGATGCTCAGTGACCTCTAGACCTTTCCAAACCCCTCTAGAGCTTCCAGAAGTTCCAAAATGGGTCAAAATGCTATAAATATGTCATTCCCCTATCATCCAAATTGGTTCAACCATTCCTAGCATGGAAGAAAAGGGAAAAATTACATGAGGCACATAGAACCCTCCAAATTATCAAATCTTGACATCCAACGTTGACTGTCAACACCAGTAAACACTAGTAACATCAAAGGTTGACATGCATGGTCGATTGATTGTCAGTTTGACCTAGATCTAAATTTTTCCATTGAGGGGAACCACTTCCATGCTAAGCCTTCTACCCTTAGCATGAAAAATGGGGGAAGATAGAAAACCCCATCATAGCCCCCAAAATGACTTGATCTTGACCTTAAGCACTGATGACCAATGCCAGTAACCCTATGAGCATTCATGCATGGCCAGATCGACAAAAAATGATCAAAAAATATTTTTCACTAATTTGGCACGTTGAGCATGGAAGCCCTAGTGTGGAAATAGGGGGGAAGCCCAAAGCATTCCTTATGACCATTGAAACAATCAAATTTCAATGTTAGATGATAGTAGGCAACATCGATAACCTTAGGGGCTTGCATGCATGCTCAAAAATGACCAAAAGTGATCAAAAATAGTTTCCCCATTTTTCAATGCTAAGCATGGAAGCCATAGCATGGAAAAAGATGGGGGGAGTCAAAAAATTACCTTATGACCCTTGAGATAGTCAAAAAATCAGAAGCTAACAGTTGAGACCAACAAACTTAGGAGCCTACATCCATGTATGAAAGTGATCACAAAGGATCAAAAAGCTTTCTCCCTAATTTTACACACTAATCATGAAAGCCCCAACATGTAAAACTATAGGGAAGTCCAAAAATTACCTTATGACCCTTGAGATAGCCAAATTTCGATATCAGATCTTAGTAGTCAACACTAGCAACCTTGAGAACGTGCATGCATGATCAAAAGTGATCATAAATAATCAAAAAGCTTTCCCCAAAATTTTCCATGCTAATCATGAAAGACATAGTGTGGAAAATGGGGGGAAGTCCAAAAACACTCATTAACATTCAAGATAGCCAAATTTTGACACCAAGCATTGACCATCATTACTAATAACCTCAAAAGCCCACATGCATGACTGAAAGTGGTAAAAAATGATCAAAAATATTTTTCCCTAAATTTACACATTGAGCATGGAATCCCCAACATAGAAAAAGGGAGGAAAGTCCAAAAACACCTAGAAATACTCAAAATTACCAAAGCTTAACACCAAACCCTAGTCCTTGACCCTGGTAGCCCTAGAGGCTAACATGCAAAGTTGATTGAGGTTAAAATTGGCTTAGATCTGAGATGCATGGTTCTTCAATTTTGTGGATACCTTTTTCCATGCTAAGGTGGCTTTACCAACATGGAAGCTCAAGATGAAACTTGTTTGAAACTCCTAAACACCTTAGAATGACATTAAACGACTTTTCATGCACTCTAGAACCTTGGTAGCAACTATTGGAGCCCTTAAAATTTTTAAAATTGATCCTAGATGGAAAAAAAATCCTTTTCTCCTTACTTTTCATGCTGATCTATCTATCTCCAACATGGAAGAAAAGGGGAAAGACAAGAAGCCACTTAGGGATGCCCAAAACTACTAGATTTTGACATTGATTCATAGCCCTTGATCTTAGAAACCCCAGGAGGTAACATGCATGGTTGATTGTGAATCTACTTGGCCTAGATCTAAGATTATTACTTCTTCCACATTGGGGTAACTTTCCTAACATTGAGACAAAGGGGAAAGTTGCTTTTCCACTTTTGAAGACAAGATGGCATTCTCGGAAGATAAAGATCTTCATCGGAGAAGCCCAAGACCTCATGGCCTTAAGAGTTTGCTTGTTTGACCTCATTTCAACCTCCAAAATCTATTTCACCCATTCTTCCATAGTGGAGTAAGTACCCTAGCTTGGAAATAGGGGGAAGACCTTTAGTACCCTTAAAAAACCTTCAAACGTGTCCAAAGTCACCCAGAAACTTGCAGAATCAAAGTTTATAGCCCTAGGGGCCTAGAAGCCTAGACAAAGTGCTCCAAAATTACTTTGAATTAATAAAATAAGTGTCCCCATATTTTTCCATGCTAAGGATATTGTGCCCAATTTGGAAAAAGTAGGGAATCCATTTCAACATCTACTAACACTCAAAATGGTCTCAAATTACCTTGGAATGAAGCTAGGAGATGGACAAGTTCTAGATCTAGACTCTAGCCACTTTTTTGATCATTTTAACCTTATTTTTAGTTTTATTTTTTTTTTCCATGCTAAACCCAATATTTTTCACATTGGCTAGCATGGAGACAAGGGGGGAAGGCTTCAGAACCTACTTTTTAGCTTTTACGGACCTCCAGGAGCCCAATTTTGAAGGACTTGAGCCTATGTTGCCTTGGGAAGGTCCTAGAACCTCAATATTGGATCTTTGAGAATTACAAAGCCTATTTTCCTTATTCTCCATACTAATTATCCTTATTTCCATGCTAAGCCAAGCATGGAAGCCTCAAAACATTTGATTTTTAGGTCTAAACAGCCCAGAAATAGCCTTGATTGATGCATGAACTCACCTAATAGCGCTGTAGCCTCAAAACATGGCTTTCTAAGCCTAAACATGGAAAAAATCAACCATTTTTACCTATATTAATTAAATTTTATCATATATGGCCTAATTTGCTTGATTTTTAACTTATTACGTAATGTTTTAACTTGTTCTTGGACTTATGTTGCCTTGTGGATCTTGTTGACCTTCTATGACCTTTATATAGCCTTATATGTTATTTGTTTGTCTAATTACAGCTCTATTTACCTTTTTTGGCCTTTAAATGGTATCAAATTGTGGGGTTTGACCTTCTATGACCACTGTTTGACACCATATGACCATGGCCCACTAAGGTCCTAAATTGGCATCATAGTTGACCAAGAATGTAAACTAGCATTGTGGCCTACTAAGGCCTTAAATTGGAAAAATTGTGACCTTTATTAATCATTTGTAGCCTTACTGCTTATATTTCCCCTTGTCTGACCTTTATGTGATCTTTGTTTTCCTTTATTAGACTTTTTCATAATTGACCTTATCTCACTGATGACCTTGGATGGCCTTGATTGCATTAGAGTTGTATATGTTTTATGGAATTTTAACATTATTTATTCACTTTTATCCAAGTTCCACTTTATATTCTTTTGTGTAGGAGCAAAGTATGAGTGCTTGAAAGCAAATTAGTTTGCCTTTGTATCTAAATGAACCTCATAGTGATATTAAATGATGCATTGACCATGATTGCCTAGATCTTGAGCTTAAGAGTCTTGTAGACCACATAACTTCAATAGATAAGCCTCTATAATGGCCTAAAAACCTAGTCAAAACCCTTGACTTAGAAGTAGGATACATAATCAAAAACCCTCTAGTTGAGAGGTTCCTGTCACAACACACAGTGGTGAGGAGAAAACCCTTAAATGAAGTTCCTCACTAGAGTCTCAATGTGTCCAAGACATCACTAAATTTTTACAAAATAACATTAAGGCATTTGCTTGATCATATGAAGATATGCCTAGCCTAGACCCATATCTAGTCTAGCACAACATCATATTGGACCCTAGCATTAGATTAGTTAAGCAAAAAGTGCATAAGATTAGACCTAATTTAGTCTTGGCAATTCACGATGAAATCTCAAAGCTCTACCAAGAAGGCTTCATTAGGACTATTGATTATGTAGAATTAGTATCCAACATAGTGGTATTTCCTAATAAAAATGGGAATATATGTATTTACATTAATTTTGAGACCTAAATAAAGAAACCATCAAGGATGACTTTCCTTTACCTAGTGTTGATCAACTTATCGATACTACAGTCGAACATGCCTTATTGTCCTTCATGGATGGATTCTTGGGATATAACCAAATTAAGATTAACCCAGAGCACCAGATTAGCATGAAATTTATGACCCCATGGGGGAATTTTTGTTATATCATGATGTCCTTGAGCCTTAAGAATGTTGGAGTGACATACTAGAGAGCCATGACCTATATCTTTAGTGATTACATGTTAGGTTTGCTCAATGATTACATAGATGACATAGCCATGAAGTCTAAGATAGCTAATGACCATGCTAATGACCTAGACCTTGTGCTTAAATAATTCTGTAAATACAAGCTTAGGCTCAATCCTAAGAAGTGTGTCTTTAGTATCAAGATCATTAAAATGCTTGGCTTTGTAGTCTCTAAAGTAGGGATACGTGTAGACCCTGATAAGGTTAAAGCCATATCCAAATTAGCAGCACTGACAAACCTTAAAGAGCTTTAAGGATTACAAGGTAGGTTACAATTTATTTTTGGATTTATCACTAGGCTTATGGATGAGTTGCAGCTCATGTGACACTTTCTTAAAAAAGGAGTTCACTATGAGTAGATAACTCAATGCCAAGAGGCCTTTGAAAATGTTAAAGAAAGAGTGAACATAACTATCGATAGTCTATCCTCCATAAGAGACTAAACCATTTTACGTTTATATCGCCATCTCTAATGCATCCATTGCCTTCCTACTCTATCAAAAATGTGATGATAGAGTAGAAATTCTTGTATATTTCCTTAGCCATGCATTAGTAGCCCATGAGACTTGATACATTGAAGTGGCACTAGTCTTCTCTTTGAAGAAATGAGGACACTACCTCTTTAGAAGCCAAGTCAAAATAATTTGCATGGAAAACATACTCAAATCCATAATAACCAACATCTATGAAAGTAGCTGCATAGCTTGATGGAAAGCCATAACTATAGAATTTGACCTCCATTATGCATCTCACTTCTCAACAAAAGGTGAAGCTATAGTCGTACAACTCATAGTTTCACCTATTGATGACCAAATAGCCATAGACCCTAAGTTCCTTGATGAACACATTAACATAGTTAGCCAAGTGATTGATGGTTATGAGATAGTCATGAACTTTGATGGAGCTTTAACTACCCATGGGGCTACTACAACTGTCATTGTAACATTTCCATCTAGTGAAATCCAATCCTTTGCCTATCGTTTTGGGTTTTCATGTATCAAAGACATAACAGAATATGAGGATTTAATCAAAGGTATAATGGTAGCCTATGACCAAGGAATTAGATGCCTATCCATCAAAGGCAATTCACAACTCATGGTTAACCAAGTAACCAAAGTCTATGCATGCAAAGCTAAGCATTTACAACCTTGTTGTGATCTAGGGAAGTAGTTGTTACAATAATTCATAGACATTGATACCTAAAACATACCTCAAAATGAAAATGTCATAGTTGATGCAATTACAACACTAGCCCTTAGTGTGATGCCAGATGTGTTTAGCAAGTTGCCCCCCTTAATTGTGGACTATGCTACTCCCATCACGTAGAACATTGAGGATACCTTTGTGGCTGTCGTTCATATTGCTCCTTCCAAGGAGTGGTATGATGATATCAAATTTTACCTTATGCATGGTGAATTCTCACAAGGCTTGACTTCTTCTCAAAAGGATGCCATATGCAAGTGATTGAAGTAGTATGTCATCGTAGGTGATAATACATTATGTTGATTATCCTATGATGGCATACTCCTAAAGTGCTTAGGTAAAACTAAAGCCAGAACAATTCTAGAGGAGGTGCACAAGGGTGTTTGTGAAGGACATATAGGACCCAAAGCTATGGTCACTAAGATTAGAAGGTTAGGCTACTATTAGCCCCATATGGAAAATGACTGCTTACAAAAGGATAAGCAATGTGGCACATGCCAATGATATAGAAACCTAATACATGTATCACCAACTAAGTTACATATAACCTAGATAACATGTTCATTTCAATAATGGGGGTTGAATATCATTAGACCTATAACACATACGTCTATTGTAGGACATAGCTTCATCATCACCTCAACCATATACTTTACCAAGTGGGTTGAGGCCATTCCCATAAGGAAGACCACATTTGAACAAGTTTGGAAATTTATCCTAGATAACATTGTAGCTTGTTTTGGCATACCCATGACCATAGTTATAGATAATGGACATTAATTTAGTAGCTAAGAAACTAAGGATTTTTTCACAATTTAGGCATTAAGCATTCTTTCTCATCACCTTACTACCCTCAAGCCAATGGAGAAGTAGAAGAAAGAAACAAGGCCATCATCAACTTGCTCAAGAAGATGCTTAACAATAGCAAGTGGAAGTGGCATGTGCATCTTTTCCATACACTATGGGCATACAGAATAACCTATTGCATGACAATTGGCATAACCCCCTATAGCGTTATTTATGGTTCTAAAGCTATAACTCTTGAATTGTAGGTGCCATCACTTCAAGTAACCTTAATAGACTTCATCAATGATGAGTAGAGTAAGGATTTATGGACAACAGCCTTAGATTTAGTGGAGAAGTGCTGATGCAAGCACTTACTCATACCAAGCACTATCAAGAGAGGTAGAAGTGACAACATCACCATAACTTTACCATGCACAAGATCAAGGTAGGGGACCTAGTCCTTAAGGCCATCTGTGAGCATGTAGATAAATTCTCAACCAATTGGAATGGGCCCTATCTTGTCACTAAACCCTATAGGAATGGAGTATTTAGAATAGTTGACATGGATGGGAATTAGTTGGCCAATCTGGTGAATCATTCCTATTTGAAGCCATACTACATGTAGCTGATAGATCATCAACAAGAGAGCCTACTTTCAATGATTTGCTATGACCTTAAAATAGCAACACA